>VUQH01046837.1:0-11647 GCA_015106775.1 Etroplus canarensis
AAAGAGCTCCGCTGTCTGTTCAGTTTGTGGTGCAAAGGATGGTCAGGGTTATCTATGATGGATGACATTTGTCCAATGTCTTCTTTTCCACCACAGACTGAAAAGTGTTTATTTTGAAGCTGGTGACAAAGCCAGCCTTCGTAATGAGTTGAGTCAGTTTGTGTAGCTGGCTCTGTTGCTGCTCCCCCAACAGACTACAGTGAAGTAGAGTGCACTGGCCATAACAGACTGATAAAAGATTTCCAACATCTTGCTGCACACATTGAACGATCTCAGCTTTCTCAGGAAATGGTCCACTCATCCACTTCTTGTATTGAGCCTCTGTGTTGACCTTCCAGTTCAGTCCATTATCGATGTGCACTCAAAGGTACTTGTAGTCCTCCACCATCTCAACTTCCTCTCCCAGCATACACAGAGGCTGTGAAGATGTCTTCTTTCTCCTGAAATCAATTACCATCTCCCTGGTTTTGACCACATTCAGCATCAGAGGATTCTACACAAAATCATCTACAAGTCCTCTGTACTTCTCCTCCTCTTCATCCCTTATAAACTGATAGAACACTGCCATGACAGACAAACTCCTGTCTATCTGTTAAGTAGTCAGTAATCCAGGAGATGGTGGGTGTGTTGACACTCCTTGCCTGCAGCTACTACCCCGGTAGCTTTGTCTGGATGGTGTTTAATGTACTGGAGAAATCAGAAAAGTGATTCTCATACTGTAACCAGGTCCATCCAGGAATGAGTGAGCTCGCTGCAGCAGATGAGTCCCAGACGAGGCTGATAAGCAAACTGCAGAGGCTCCAGCGATGATTTCACCTGTGGTCTCAGTTGGGCTAAGACCAGCCTCTCCAGCACTTTCATCATGTGGGAATTGAGTACCACAAGATGATAATCATTGAGGCCAGATGGTATGGACTTCTTGGGAACTGGAACAAGGCAGGACTTCTTTCATGGCACCAGTACTCTCTCCTGCGTCATTCTTTCTTTTTTTTATTTTGGAAATAATGTAAAACATATGCACTAATTATATGAATGACATTTGCTTGAATGACATAAAAGTGAGAAAACACTCGTTTCCAGGTTTAAAAGATATTGCAGAACACCAGACTGTTGGCACAAACAGGCCCTCAGAACCTTAATGATACCACCAGGGCCTGCAACCTTGTGTTGATGGAGTCTCTCCAGCTGTCTTCTAACCTGTCCTGAGGCCACAGTCAGGTGGGGTATGTGTGCCCAGTGTGTTCACCAGGGAGGGTTGAGAGGGGAGGGATGGAAGCTTTGGGGGCAGAGGAGATGTGTGGAGGTTTGGGTCTGCAGGGACGGTGTGATGTATGGTGGAGGAAACAACAATAGGAGGCTGAATACTGAACCTGCTAAAGAAACAGTTTAGCGCATTGGCTCTCACCACACGCTGCCTCTCCTCCATCTTCAACCCAGTGATCTTTTTCATTCTAGTCTATACATCCATACCTTATGTTCTGCTGGAGTTTGGCCTCCAGCTTCCTTAGCTTCTCTCTCAGGCCATGTTGCGCCCTCCTTAGCTCCTCCCTGTCCTCAAATCTGAAGATTTTCTTATTATTATTAGGAAGTGCTTTCACGTTGTTGCTAATCCATGGTTTATAATTGGGAATGTATTCTTTGATGTGGGCTGTCATAGTGTTGATGTCCTCCCTTTGTGGCTCACAGAGCACGAAGGGAACAGACTCAAAACAGTCCTGCAGTGTCTCATTACCCCCCTGAGCCCACCTCCTCACTGCCCTTACGGATACAGGCTGCTGCTGGACAAGAGGAACATACCCTGGAGTCAACTTTTGGAGTAACCAGATCTGCCAGGGCAGGAAGAGCACTGAATGATTCCTTTGCATTTGCATGCAGGAGGCCCAGTGTTCTATTGAATCTGGTGGGACAGTCACCATATTGAAAAAAAATGGAACTATTTTGTCCAGTGTTGCATGATTAAAGTCACCAGTTATGGCCACAGAAGTGTTTGGATAGTAATTTGGCAACATTGGTGTGCGTGATGTCACTGGCTGCTGCAGCATCAGCTGATGGAGGAATATAAACAACAATAACAAAGGCAGACATGAACTACCTTGATAAATAATGTGGATTCATTCCCGCAGTAAGCAGTTCAAATTGCAGGCTACCGAAACGCTCCTTCACAATAACCTGCGCAGGATTGCACCATCTCTCTCACTTACAGTGCAATCCCTCCACTTCTTTTCTTACTGGTCCTTTAAACATCTCTATTTGCCTGAACTGTCCTGAAGCTGGGTGCTTCTACGCTGTGGTTCGTGATATGCAAGTGCAGCCAAGTCTGTGAAAGACACAATGCTGCACTCACAATAACCCCTTGGGGTCTTAATGAGCGCAGCAAGCTCATCTGTCTTATTATCCAAACACCTTACGTTCCCCGTGATGATCGCTGGGACAGCAGGTTTATACAGTATCTCCTCCTTTTCTCCCTCACTTTAGCCCCAGTTCTGCACCTGCAGCTCCACTGGGATTTCAAGCCTCACTTTGGGCAGCAGCACAGTGTGAGCAGCTGTTCACAGGTGTAAACAATGCTGTCTCTGCTCCCAACTCAGCTCTCCATAACAAAGAGGAGCAAAAGTAACAGAACCAGGAGGAAAGTTATGAGACTGAACTGAGCCATTTCCTCACTAATGTTACAATGATATGTTCAAAGAAGTAATTTGCAGAAGATAATACAAGATAATATACAAAGGTGATTCACTGTCTCTGCTGCTGTTCTGCAATGGCTTCAACCCCTCTGCCAGCTCCTCACAAAGAGCACATATGGATATAAGTTCAGGAGTGGAGCAACCATGCATCACATCAAGCTGTACGCCAGGCGTGAGGGAGACGCTGACTCACTGATCCATCTCAAAGGGCTATACAGGACATTGGGATGTCACTTGGATAAGTGTGGTTGGAAGCAGCCAAAAGAGGAAAGTTGACCAAGACTGAGGGAGTGGAGTTACCAGAAGACAGGATTGATGGACATAAAGAACAGCTACAAATACCTGGGTATCTCACAGACCAGCGGGAAACACAATGAGGATGCAAGAAGATCAGCTGTAGCCGGATACCTCTAGAAGGTAAGGTAGGTCCTTTCCATCTCTGTCTCTCTGGCTGACCAATCTATACAACTCCTTCTCTACTTCCCACAGATGCGAAGACACAAAAACTCCTGAAAAATACATGGGGGTTTCCATCCAAAGTCAAGCACTCGCTAGCTTTATTAGCAACAGAAACAGGGAGGGCAAGGATTAGTGAGCGTCAGAGCCACAGGTCAGGATGAAACAAGGACCATCCATGATTGCATCATGAAGATAGTCCTCTGAGATGAGCTGATACATGAGTGCCTAAGGCAGCTGAAGGTGGACAATAAGGAGGAACAGGAGGACAAAGTGTCATAGAAGACCAAGCCCCTCCATGGACTGTATCATCAACAGATAGAGGAAGTGTTGGACATCAATAAATCCTACCAGTGGCTAGAAAAGGTGGCTCTAAAAGACCGTACAGAGGCTCTGATCATGGCAACAAAAGAAGAGGCCCAAAGCATCAGGTCCAGCAGTTCACCACAGCCGACAGGACCCAAGCTGCAAGCAATGGAGACAGTCCAGCACTTAGTAGCAGGATGTAAGATGCAAGCTGGAACAGCGTACACTGAGAGACACAACCAAGCGGCTGAGATAGAGTAGGTGAGAAAAGGCAGTCCTACCAAGGCAGTCATGCCAAGCTTTTTGAAAATTGCCCGCTTACAGTACAGTTCAAATGCAGTTGATCTCAGGTTATCTAAGCCTTGGGGAACCAATGCAAATGACAGCATAAAACCAGAAAATTACACAAAGTCCTAATTTAAACTTTATTCCATACAGTTTCACATACATGTGCTCTTTAGTTTGCCTGTTTGTCAATTTGAACATTGTTTTTATAACTGATAAAAATTTGTTTTTTTTTTCTTTTCAAGTTTCATTGACCCGTCAAAGCATATCTGCTCTACTAGCCCTACTGACCCATTTAACTTCATCACACACACAGACATACACACACACACACTGATGAATGTGGGGTTCATGATCTTGCCCAAAGACACATCAACATGCACACTGCACCATGGGGATTGAAGGACCTTCTCTGCCTCCTGTTCCACAGCCACTCCAAGGTCAAGATGGCCCTATTTCACTGTGCTGTCTAGCTGACTCCACTCAGACTTTCAGAAGTCTGTCATACACCTAGTGGTCTTCATCAAATACCAGTGTGATTATGGGCAGTCACTCTCAATTAGCACCATATTTTAGCATCAGCTTTCAAACAAAGACAATATGCACATGGATTATTGTTGTTGTTGCCATTCTCATTTGACTTATGAATGGGGTGCTTAAAGATGGATGGTAAAAATATTCAGGA
Source organism: Etroplus canarensis (assembly GCA_015106775.1). NCBI lineage: Eukaryota > Metazoa > Chordata > Actinopteri > Cichliformes > Cichlidae > Etroplus > Etroplus canarensis. The sequence goes on from VUQH01046837.1 coordinate 4,417, forward strand.
TAATCAGCATTCATATAATCCTCATTGATAATCCAGCTCTTTCTATTTTACAATACTATGTTTTTGATCATTAAAAAAAGCTAGTTCATTATCCTCTGAAAGCCATTGGGTCTGCTGCCTACTTACGGTTAATGGTAGGGCTAGGTTCACATCTAACTCTTTATATGTAATTTTCATTCCTTAGGCAGAGCCAAATGGAATATGGCAGAATAATTTTAAGGGGAAAGGCACGCAAGAAAGTTGATTTGAAAGGTAAATATGATTGTTTAGTATGTGCCTTTAGGCGACCGAAACCTTTTGCCAGTGACCCGGTGGATGGTGGAGGTTAAATGTAATAATGATGCTCCTGTTTTCTGTTTGATTAGAGCAAGGATGAATTTGCTCAGCAACATCTTCACAAAGGTCCAAGTAAAGTTGATTAAAAAATGATACAGGGCAAGTCACATAACATGTTTACATTCAGTAAATAAAAGGGTTATGCAGCAGCCGCTAATTGGTGGGTGTGTGGTAAGCAAAGATCTAATAAGCTCATGCGCTACAACTGTGAAGACCCCTGAAATCTCATTTTATATTTACAGTATAAATGTCAAAGCAAATGAACTGAGTTACAAAGGAGCTGCATTTCATCTAGAATCCACCGTTTTTTTAAATAAACAATATTATGTAAAAGAAGCATTCCAGACTGTTTAAATAGTTTTTTTTTTCTTCCCTTGTTTGTTTTTCCATGTGTATCACTTTTATGTGCTATGGTTGGTAAAGCACATGACTTATCTTAATAATTCTGCTGAGGGTATCAGTCATTTCAAATAAAACCACAACTGAATTGTTTTGGTTCACTTCAGTGTAGTAATTTATTGCACATATTTACATTCTTTACTTGTGTATTCCAGCCTAAATATAGTTGCTTGTTTTCCAAATAGCACTACAGAAAGTAATGTTGAACCTATTGTATTTATTAATATTTCTGCACCATAATTGTATTTATTTTGTAGTTACCATGACAGCCTGTTGCAACACCTTATGTGTTTCAGTGTTTTATACTTGTTTCTTTGTTACTTAATTGAATAATCTTCCTAACTAATGCCTTTTTTACTCAATACACCTTTTTTTTCTTAATCATTGATGATTTTTTTTCAAATGGAGAGCTTCATTGCTTACAAAGAACCAACCGAGGAGTTGAGACCACCAGTACTACTAACTGGAGACTTAGCATTGTACATGTTTTTATATAGCACTTTTCTGCTCTTACTGGCTACTCAAAGCACTTTAGACTAAAAGTGGCATTTTAATCATATATTCATACAGTACTTTATTCTAAACACTTCAATTACTCGATCTACTTCACAGCCACAGCCAATTTAAAATCAATAATTAACCTAAAATGCATGTATTTGGGTTCTGGGAGGAAGCTGGAGTACCTAGAGGAAACCCACTGGTACAGGGAGAACATGGAAACTCTATAAAGAAAGGCCCCAGCCAAGTTTAAACCTGAAACCTTCTTGCTATGAGGCAGCAGTGCTAACCACTGTTCCACCATATCACAGAGGAGATGATGGGTACAGAGTTTGAGCTAAGCAAAGCTAAAAGGAGGAAATATAAACGGTCTGTTCTATCATCGTGGACAAATATAAGGTCTTTGGGCAATGAAGTGTATGAGCTCAGAGTGCTGATTAAGACCCAGAGGGAATACCATGAGTGTACTTCATAGAAAAACACTGCTGCACCCACACTTCCCCAACCTCAGTGCTGACAGTGTCTGGCTTCAGATCTTTTAGGGTGGATAGATATGTTAATCTGTTATTGTTGCTGCTGTTTACATTCAACACTCATAAGTAGTGCGTGAAATCACTCATTCCATTGTAGCATGTCTTTTAAACAAGCATTCTAGAGCCTGTTTATGCTTGTTACTGGTACCACTACACCCCCACACCCCTGTAATGTAGTGATTTACACATTTGCCTTACAAGAGAAAGGTCCCTGGTTTGATTCCAGGTGGGGGCACAAGTCCCTCTCACCATGGAGGGTTGCATCAGCAAGGGCATATGGGGTAAAACCTCTGCCAAATTGCCAGGGCAGATTAAGCCGCTGTGGCGACCCCTTGGGAAGAATACAAGGGAGCCACTGATGGCACACTGGTGCCACTCCAACCAGACTCCTGCTACAAGGAGCAATTGTAGCGGAGTTGTATGAAATAAATCATCTCCTTCTGAATGTGAAGATATGGTTCTTGACTTCAGATGGAAGAGGGCAGCTACATGAACTGTGCCTACCCTGGAACAGGATGTTGATGTGGTGGAGGAGTAATTGTATCTGGATGTCAATATTGACAACAAGCTGACCTGGGAGACCAATACAGACTCTATATACAAAAAGGGGATGAACAGGCTCTATTTCCTGAAGCTGAGATCCTTCAATATGTGCAGCCAAACATTAGAGACTTTCTACCTGTCTCTTGTGGCAAACACAGTTTACTTTTCTGTGCTCTGATAAGGAAGCAGCATTGGAGATGGTGACACCAATAGACTGAAAAAGCTGGAAGGTTGCTGAAAACTGGGCACATTTGTAGCTGTGGTGGCGAGGAGGTCACTGAACAAACTGTTATCCATCAGGGATAATCCTGAGCACCCTCTCCACCACTTACTGGACAGACAGTGGTAGACAGCTTCAGCTCTGCCACAAGGATAGATACGGGAAATCTTTTAGACCTCATGCAATAACTCACATTTGCCTAGCAGAGAATTATCTGTTGCTGTTTTTCTTTTTACAGCCTGCACTGTTACAACATTTAACACAGACTAACATACAGACATACAGATCTTTGTGTTCATTTTACAAAGAAATATTTCCAGGAGAGATGTTTCCATATACAATATAAATGATCCTGTTTTCTTTCTTCATATCAAGGTGGGAGCTGATGTATTAAGTGTCTTTTTGTGTGTCAGCAAGATTACACAAAAACTAGAAGGCAGCATTTCATAAAATGTCATAAAACATGAACCTAAAGTAAAAGCTAAAAAGAATAAAACGTGGTTCAGTTCTATAAAATTGCTAAATTGGGCACTGGCCTGTCTAAACATGAATTTCTTCTAAATAAAATTAGAAAATTGAACATTATTTGCCAAAGTTGAAAAAGTTCATTTTATGATTCACACTGTACAGCAGTGTGATGGAATTGGTATGCATGGCTCTCACAGGCACTTGGCCACTTGGACACTATGATTTTTAACAAAAAAAAACAGGAGTAGCAGAATTGCGAACAGTTACAGCCCAGTGCACTAACGCTGACTCAGCAGCTCTTCACAATACAGAGGGACAGTGACCCAAAACATTTTGCAAAAGCGCCCAGTTTTTGAAGGTCTGGAAGTGAGATACTCTGCAGTTTCCAAGTTAGTCACCTGATCTCAACTCAATCAAGCTGCAGAACAAAATGCAGAAGGAACACTAAAGACAGTTGCAGTAAAGGCCCACAAAAGCATCACAAAGGAGGAAACCCTTTCTTTAGGGATGTCCATGGGTTCATGACTTCAACGCAGTCATTGAATGCAAAGGACTCTAGGCAAACGTATTAAGAAAACACCATTTATTTATCATTATGCTGTTTGTTCAACTCCATATGAATTTCACAAAATAGCGTGCGTGTGTGTGTAGAAAATATAATTCCTCAAGGCTTAATGCAAATGCAAATGTCTAACTCCTCCAATTACAGCTGAGTGAAATGTTGACTTTAATCTAGCATTCGGGCTTTTGGAGAAATATATTCCTAAAAGACTTTTTTTTCCATACTGACATTTCATGTTCAGCCTGGTTATATGAAAAGACTATCAGTGTGTTCTTTAGTAAGCTCTCTAAATATTTCAAAGAGCCCTTCACCTCTATAATTTAGCTTCTTCTTGAATTCATGCTGTTGTATTCACAACACATCACTGAAGGCTATTTTTTCTGACTTTTAAGTTCTTGCAGCAGTAGTGCCTGGTCTGCAACACACTGGTGTGGAACAGCTACTCAGTGCTGCTAATCAAATAACACTGAGAATTCAGCCCTCATTAGTCCTTTAGTCAGATATTGCACACAGAGTGCTAATAAAATACAGCACAACAGCAGGAATCTTATTTTAGTGCACTTTAACCTTAGAACATTAATGTGTTCCCGTGTTAGTGTCAGACGACGTTAGTGCTCTAGGGTTAACCTGTGCACATCTAAGACTGGGTACGTGGGTATATGAAATTATCTTTTACAGTAGACATAAAAGCATTTTGCTTGACCTGTGATGTTTTAGTAATGGTACAGAAATCTATTTTGATCCAGTGATGACTCATATTTGAGGATAAGGACAAAGATGGGGGTTCTTGTCTTAGAAAGCATGAACTCGGCAGAGACTTCAGTCAAATAGTTAACTTTATCAAGTTCTTTTTCATTCAGTGGCCACAAAGCGTTCTTGTGAATGCATTAATTTTAACTTAAGTGATTCTAATCTTGGTAATAATATTAACTATTAATACAAGAATGTTATGACTAACATGACTAAACAGTCCAATGAGTTCACATGATTTTACTTCTGCTAATGTAGTGCAGTAATTATTACAATATGCATTAGTGCTCACATCAGGCAGAAAGCAGAACATAACAGCTTTTAAAGTTCCTTGCATGCCAATTAATTACTTATACCACATACAGTAATGTTGATTTAATTTTAGTCTTATGACAAATTTGTATTAGTTTTGGTCAAATTTTATTTTGCTTGTTATTTTCATCAATACAAACTAAATGCATTTTAGTCTTGTCTGCTGCTCATCCTATAGTCTCAGCCACAGGAGCAGCCATCTAAGCAGAGACTGAGTGGTTCCATAGCCAGCTGAGAGTCACAGTCTCTCCAGCATGTCCCGGGTTTCCCCCAGGGCCTCTTCTTAGTTCTATATACCACCTAACCTAGGAAGCAGTCAAATGTCCAAACTGCCTCAACTGGCGCCTTTCAATGCAGACCAGCAACAGCTCTACTCCACTTTAGAGCCCAGAGACTATGTGAAGGAAGCTCATTTCCAACACTTGTGTCTGGGACCTCCTTCTTCTGGTCACTATCCACAGCTGGTGTTCATAGGTTCATTGTTTACTGTAACTAAGCGGTGCAGCATCATTACTTCCCCTCACTCGTGAACAAGAACTCAAGATACTTCAACTCCTCCACTTAGGGCAGAAATGTATTCACAACCTGGTGTGGGCACTCCACCCTTTTCTGGCTGAGAACCATAGCTTCACATTTAGTGGTACTAGTTCTCATCCCAGCCACTTCACATTTAGCTGCAAACCACTCCAATCCAAGCTGGAAATCCTCTATAACAGCCTGGCATAAAACTTCCCGAGGAGCCTGAGAAGTGCCATCTCCCTCAAGCTGTAACACACCCTCCAGTCCCCCTTCTTAATAGTGAGGGCCGCTCCCCTAGTTTGCCAGTCCGTGGGCACTGTCCCTGACTTCCATGCAGTGTTGAAGAAACATGTCAGCCAGGAACTTAGAACTATTCCCATCCACTGGAAGGACACGGCCCCTGGAGAGTTTAACTACCTCTGGGACCTTAGTCCCAATGATGGGCAAGTCATTCTCTTTTTCCCAAAGCCCCAACTCCTCTTCAACAGGCATGTCAGTAAGGTTCAGGAGATCTCTGAAGTATTCATTTCACTGCCTGACTGCAGTATATCTTCAGTTAACGACAGTGTGAGTCATCACATAAAGAAGTTTACTACTGCCAGAGCAATGCTCCACTTGGCCTGCCGGTACCTGGCAGCTGTCTCCAGAGTTCCACAACCCAAGTGAGCTCAATAGGAGTCGTTCTTGATGACTCCCTTCACCTCTGGTGTCTTGTGATTGAGGGTTGCCGCAATAACGGGCACCAGCAACAGGAAACTGCCTCAGCAGTAGAGCTGTGAAGTTTCCATTTCGACTCTATGTCACAGCTTCCCTAAGAATGCTGTCAAAGTCTTGCTAGATGCTCACAGCGCACACTCTTATACTCCTTATATGTTTGGGCAGACAGGCCCTTCCACTCCAGGTTTCATTGTCATTGTCCATGTGAACATTTAGTTCTCCCACCAGGACAATCGATTCCCCAGATGAGGCAACTTCCAGAACCCCACTCAAGTACTTTAAGAAGGTTGTTTTTGTGTTTGTTTGTTTGTTTTTGACAGTAGTGCATAAGCACATAGGACAATTGGAACCAATTCCCCAACCCAAAGGCACAGGGAAGAAACCCTATCATAAGCTAGGAAAAACTCCAATAAACAGGCACCAAACAAGGGGGATACAAGCTGCCGCTCACCACCTCTCACTAAAGACAACTTCAGTAGAGCATTGTATTCACTGATGTGAGCTCAATTTATACCTAGCTTTATCTGTCAACTTCATGCACTAGCTCGAGCTCCTTACCCACCAGTAAGGTTGCATCCCATGGCACCCTAGTCAGTTTTGTCTATTGCAAGGTTAAAAGAAAAGGTTTTGTTTGCTTTTTCTATCCCTCTCCCTCCCTCTCTCTGACACACACACACACACACACACACACACACACACACACACACACACACACACACAAACACACAGTTCATGGCTATTTGAAAAGAACTGTTCTTGATACTAAAAATGTAATTGTCAATAGAACACCAGGCTGTCAGTATTTGAACCTTGTCCAGATATATATATATGACATGACTTGATGATGAGTGACAATTTTGAGCCAGGTGTTTGTTGTGTTGGCAGTCATGAGTGAAGAGGGCATACAGGAAATGGCTCAGCACACATCCTCACTGAACAACAGTATTTAGGTTGAGGGTGGAAAAAGCTTTTTTATTTTCCTAACTTTGGATTGAAATAAATTATTAAGGCAGCAGAAAATAACTGGTTTGGCATTTAGCTGGTTTGGCCCTGCACATATGCTACAGGTTGAAATTGAGGATATATAAGTAAATATCCCTCCAAAGTCTACAGGAGGCTGAGGCAGTGACGGGCTTGAAACAGCAGGGAGCAAAGCAGGGCTGCAGCAGCACTCACATATCCAGAGAAGAGATGAGAAATTTTGCGTCCCACTGTAAATACACAAAATTTTAGAGAGAGGGAGTTCACATGTGTATCAAGCAGTGTAGCAAAAGTTGACTGGCTGAACTAGCTTGCAGGCTTTGCTCTAGTTACTGTATAATCCCTTGAAACAGATGCAAAGATGTTTCAAAATAATTTTGGGGATTAGTGACA
>VUQH01046838.1:0-12072 GCA_015106775.1 Etroplus canarensis
CTGACAAAAAGACAGGAGGTGGAGCTGGAGGTGGAGCTGGAGGTGGCAGAGCTGAAGATGTTGAGATTTTCCCTGAGAGTGACCAGGATGGACAGGATTAGAAATGAGTCCATCAGAGGGACAGCTCAGGCTGAGGTGGTTTGGACATGTTCAGAGGAGGGATAGTGAATATATTGGACAAGGGATGTTGAGGATGGAGCTGCCAGGCAGGAGGAGAAGAGGAAGACCACAGAAGGTTGATGGATGTAGTGAAGGAGGACATGCAGAGGGTTGGTGTGAGGGAGGAGGATGCAGGGATAGGGTGAGGTGGAGGCAGATGATCCGCTGTGGCGACCCCTAACAGGAACAACTGAAAGAAGATCAGTGTCTTACATTGTTGTATTTTTCATATTTTCATATATTTTTTCCACAGTAATTTTTTTTCTGTTACAGTAGGTTTGGTATGCGTGTAGATTCTTCATGTTTAGTGGAATTGTTGCAAAGCAAACAACCCCATCCAGCACCTTTGGGATGAACTAGAACAGAGATTATAAGCCAGGTCCTCTAATCCAACATCAGTGTCTGACCTCACAAATGTTCTTCTGGATGAATTGGGAAAAATTCCCACAGACCCACTCCAGCATCTTGTAGAAAGCTTTCCCAGAAGAGTGGAAGCTGTTCTAGCTGCAAAGGGGGACCAACTCTATAATAATGCCTCTGGATTTAGAAGAGGTCAGAAAAGCTCCTGTAGGTGGACTGTGGAGGTGTCTCAACACTTTTGTTAATGATGTCTGACATAGACCAATGCTGACCCACATCCAGATCATTGGCTCATGGTCTCCCTGTGCAGATATGATGTTCTTATAGTAGAGATGGAAACCAAATTAAGACACAGAGGCCTGTTGCACCACAAACATTTAGGAGGCTTTAATGATTTATCATTTATGTCACTGTACAGATTCACTATGTACAAAAGCAAACAACAGCTTAGCATAGCTCAGTCAGTCAAGACAGGTCCATCACAATCAATCAATCAATCAATCAATCAATGTGAGCTTCACCCATGTAGTCCAAAGATCAAAGAAACTTTCCTTCCTCCCTGTCATCTTCGTGTCAGTGAGATCACAGAATTGACCAAACCTCCTCATCAGACGTTCAGTCACATCGCATCAATACCTGAAACTCATCAAATAGTTTCCAGCAGGACTGTGAAACGGTTATGTCTTCACAGTAAACATGAAGTAAACTGAGGACAGTCTTATCTGAAACCCACAGATATTCACCACAAACCGTCAACAGTAAAAGGAGGCGGAGTCTAACCAACAGCTGGAATCCAGTTACAGAAGAATCCTCCCAAGTATTACCATGAATCCTTAGACCTTTGTTCTCCAAGCTCTTTTTTCTGTCTATATATAAAAGCAAAGTTTAACCAATCAGCTCCAGTTGGTGAGTCAACAGGCTGTTGGAGATGAACAACATAACCACCATCAGGAACAGCCAAACATCAGGAACAACCGGCATCAGGAATGGGTCAATGTCAGAAATGGCGAAACATCAGGGATGCCCAAAGGTCAGGAACGCCCACCATCAGGAACACCCAAATGTCAAGAACTCTCGAATTTTAGGAATGCCCACCATCAAGAACAGCCAAACATCTGGACTGACTAAATGTCAGGAACAGCCAAGCATCAGGAACAGACAAATATCAGGAATGCCCACTGTCAGAAACAGCCAAACATTAGGGATGATCAAAAATCAGGAATGTACAAATGTCAGGAATGAACAAATATCAGGAATGCCCACCATCAGAAACAGCCAAACGTCGAGAACAATCAAAAGTCAGGAACAGCCAAATGTCAGGTACACTGAAATGTCATGAGCGCTCACCATCAGAAACAGCCAAATGTCAGTAAAGATCAAAAGTTAGGAATGATCAAATATCAAGTACGCCCATCATCAGGAATGACCAAACTTCAGGAATGACCAAACGTCAGGAACTCTCAAATGTCAGGAACACCCACCGTAATGAACAGCCATTGGTCAGGAACGCCCAAATGTCAGGAAGCCCCCACATCATGAGAAGCCATACATCAGGAATGCCTAAACGTCAGGAACACCCACCATCCAGAATGACCAAACATCAGGGACGTTCATGGTCAGGAATGGCCAAACATCAGGAACGTCCAAACGTCAGGGATGCCCATGGTCAAGCAGCAAAGCAACCTGTGCCTGTGACTCATGCTTGAGGCGAAGTGAAATTTTGCTTCATGTTTAGTGTGAACACAGCATCACAGATTAACCTAGCAGCTCCACGACTCAGTGTGTCAGTCTCTTCTTACTCTTTTACCTCAACGACTGCTGACGGCATCCTGCTGGAAAATTACACTGCTCAGAAACATGAAAGGAACCCTTGATCTTCACAGTCTGAACTTCAGGGTTCTCAGTCTGTCTTGTGAAGAAGCAGAAACTATCATGAATCCATTTCAGCTCCAAATCAAAGTGAAAACAGGACAACCTCCACACAGAGAATGGTTTATAAGGCCAATTCTCTCTCCTGAGCCCTCCTTACCTCATTTCAGTGTCCTCCTACCTGCTGATAGCAGAGACGGTTCCTGCAGACCATTCAGGCTGCACAGAGAATCCAGCTCCTCCAGGATGAAGGTCTGCTGTGTCCCCCAGCACAGTCTCAGAGCATGGACGCGATACCAGGAGGAGAGATGGAAATCAGAACAGCAGCAGGACCTCCGTCTGCTCCTCTAGTGAGGAGGAACCAGAGGAGCACTGCCAGAGATCTACAGAAAGATCTTCAGCAGCAAAGCAGCTGAAATGGATTCAGGATGGTTTCTGCCTCCTGACAGGACAGACTGAGATGTGTGACGTCTAACTCTGATAACTGAGGGTTCCCGTCATTTTTCTGAGCAGTGTGTTATCATGTTTCCAACCCTTATCTAGAGGTTCAGTCATAAAATTAAACGTTGTGACAGTTGAACATAAATGTAATTTCTGGAGGTCGGAGCTTTAATGAAGATGGATTTATGTGCGTGTTGGCTTTCTCTTTACAGCTACATCATCTGAATGTGATCTCACTGATACCTATAACTGATCAATAAAGCATCAGTGGATGAATTAAGAAGCTCTGATATGGACTATGACCCTTCATGGGAGCTGGCAGCTTCCTGCGGTTGCAGGACTCAGCTCAGAGGTGTAGAGATGAACACGTGATGATAGATGATGTTCTGCAGAAGCACTGTGGCACATCGCCAACCAATCAGAGCTTAGGGAAGAAGTGGGCATTGGCTTCAGATGCCCATGTAGGTGTTCATCTTCCCCAGAGCGTCACAGACGGTGGTGAGGTCGCTGCGCAGGTCCTGCACCACGTCCTCAATGCTGCGCGTATCTTTGAGCAGGTCGACGCTCTGGGTGTACGGGTTGTAGTACACCGAGAACGGACGCTTTATCGTCTTCGCAAACTCCCTGCAGGACAGGAAGCACGCACAGAAGGTCACGTTCATCTCTGCAGTTCGTCAACTTTAACTCAGACACTGGACAGCTTTAGAAAGGTTAGGAATACTTTACTACAAAATACCTCTATAGAAATCTTGCTGCTAAAAATAATTCATGATGAAGTAAAATTAAAGTCCTATATTAAAAAAAACACCACTTTGTTGCAGATTTTGACTGATTTAAAATTTATTGTGGTAGTGCACAGAAGCAGCATTACAAAACATGTGTAAATGTCCCAAAACTTATGACCCTGGCTGGATGTCCTCCATACCAACATCTGTCTGTGTGCACATGCTCAGCTGCTGTTTACCTCATCTTCTCCTTGGCCTCCTCAAAGCTCTCAGAGACAAAGTAGACCTCCTGGAAGGTGGTGATGAGACATTCCTGGTTACAAGTTGTCTTCGGATCGAACATCTTCACGTGCGCCTTATCAGACAGGGCATGCTGGGAAAAAAACATCAGGGCAGTTCTTAGCGAACTCACAGGAAATTCATGGGAGTGTGGATCACTTCAAAAACTTTCTTATAATGATTTATTCATACGCTTACTGCTTTTCGCTCTGTGTGTGTGTGTGTGTGTGTGTGTGTGTGTGTGTGTGTGTGTGTGTGTGTGTGTGTGTGTGTGTGTGTTACCCTTAGCTCTCCAATAGATGACAGTAAACCAGCTCCATAAGCTCTGAGCTGACCGTCCTGTTTGCACAGTCCAAACTCGATGGTGAAGAAATAACACTGAAACACAGAAAGACTGATCAGCTGAGCACTTACTGATGATCTGTTTGTAGACCTTTATTCCAGCTGCCATGAACCTCCTGAGGTCTGTGGTCCCTCTTTGAGAGATTGTGTGTTTCCCAGTAGAATACAGTCATTTTAAAGGTCCTTATTATAAACTCCCGTGTTTGAAACCAGTTTAAAATGTATCAAAATGAACTAAATTCATCAACAGGTGGGGAAGAACCTGGATCTCTGACATCTGTGTTGAAGTTAAAACACGTCCAGGCTGTACTTTCACGTAATACCAGTTTGTACCACAATATGGGTCAGTGATGAAGAAAGTGTTCTTATTTACAGACGGAGGCTTGTTTGAGTAAACTGAGACGTTTCCCATCTGAGGAAAGAAAATCTAGAAACTCGGAAGGTTTGGGTAAAATAAAGACTGCAAAATAATACAGAAAATATTCATGCAGCAGTGAATAAATTAATAAATGATCATTTAAGAAAGATACAGAAGAAAAACCCAGGAAAAAAATAAATATTTAAAGAAATTAAATATACAAGATAAATTAATACAAACCAAAATAAACAGAATCAGAAATATTGATTGGCCTGTTTATAAATTAGCATCAAAGAATTTTAAAAAATCTTTTTGGCACATATTTTTTGTTGAATCATTGATTTATTTATTTTTCGTTTTAGTGTCTGGAGTTTTATTTTTTATCATTCTTTGCCTTTGGTTCTTTATTTTTTCTGTGTAGATGAATAATTATTAAGACTGTTGGACACTCACTGTAGCGAGTTTCTGGACGTCCTCGTCAGACGCTCCCAGTGAGGCCAGACCGATCTCCTGCGAGAACTGGGCGAACTTTGGATCGGCCAGCAGGGGGACATGACCCAGCAGCTCGTGGCAGGTATCTCTGATGAAACATCAGCAGGAGTTCAATGACGGCTGTGACCATCAGTCAGAGAGCATTTTTCTGGATTTAAACTGATCTTTATGATGGCTGATGGACTGGAAATGCAAAGTAAGGAAATTTCAAGTGACTCTCTCTCTGTATGATTTACTCTCCATTTGCTCACTCCTCCTATTAAAACTTTACAACACAAATGAGCACGTTTACATCCTGTTATGGAACTTTGTGTTTTTATAGGGACTCTGGAGTCAAAGAGCAGCAGGAACCAGAAGCAGGTGGTGGAGTGGGTGGAGGTACTCACGGTTCAGGGGTGTAGAGCGGATCAGTGCTGTGACGAACATACTGAGTGCAATTAAAAACTCTGTAGGCCAAACCAGCCAGAAAATCTCTAGGCGACAGATAACCTGCCACCGGTCGAACCGTGAAACCAGAGCGCTCTGAAACACACAGGAAGGCAAACAGGAAGTGAAGTCATTACTTCCTTTTTTTCCTATGCATTCAGTAATGTTGTTTTGAACAGGTTACATATGGGTTGTCTTTCATTAGTTTAAAGCATATAAAAGGCGGACACTGACAACTCATATTTCAATGGGTGAAGTTACTGCTGTCAAGGCCCGTACTAACTCAAACCACAAACTCTGTACCAACAGCAGACAGAGTAGTTTTAGTTCCTAAATCTAGATTTTTATTCATAAACAGATCCAAATAGTTTTAGTTCCTAAACCTAGTTTTACAACCTAAATGTGCCCAAGTGGTTTTAGTTCCACCGAGCAGTTTCACTTTCTCAACTGATCCGAGTACATGTAGTTCCCAAACTCGGTCAAGTAGTTTTACTTCCTAAACTGATCCGAGTAATATTATTTTCTAGAGCAGACCGAGTAATTTTAGTTCCTAAACTGATCCGAGTACGCAAGGCTCCTTGAGAGGGTAAAGAGCTGGGGTCCAATGACCAGAATGAAAACCACATTTTTCCTCCTGAATCCGAGGTTCGACCAATGGCCGGACTCTCCTCTCCAGTATCTTAGCATAGACCTTCCCAGGGAAGCTGAGGAGTGGGGTCCCTCTATAACTGGAATATAACCTCTGGTCCCCCTTCTTAAAGAGGGGAACAACCACCCTAGTTTGCCATGCCAAAGGCCCTGTCCCCAAATTCCACATAACATTGCAGAGACGTCTCAACCAGGACAGCCCTACAACGTCCAGAGCCTTGAGGTACTCAGGGCGAATCTCATCCACACCTGAGGCCCTGCCACAGAAGAGTTTTTTTTAACAACTTCTGCAACCTCAGCCCCAGTGATGGGCAAGTCAACCCCCTTCACCTAAGGCTCTGCTTCTGCTATGGAAGACGTGTCAGTGGGATTGTACAGATCCTTGAAATATTCCTTCCACCACCCAACAATATTTTCAGTCAAAGTCAGCAGCTCACCATTTGCATCATACACAGTGTGAACAGAGAGATGCTTTCCCCTTCTGAGCTGATGGACATGGCCCATTCAGACTCCATGTCTCCAGTCTCCAGTTTAGTGGTTGAAGTTCCTCCGGAGGTAGAAGTTAAAGACCTCTCTGACAGGGTCTTCTGCCAGATATTTCCAGCACACCCCCTCACTATACATTTGGGCCTGCCAGGTCAGAATGGCATCCCCTGCCATCAGATCCAACTCACCAATAGGTAGTGGTCAGTTGACCTCTCTGCACCTCGCTTCATCAGAGTGTCCAAAACATATTATGACACCATAACAAAATCGATCATCGATCTATAACCTAGGGCGTATTGGTGCCAAGTGCACATATGGACGCCCTTATGTTTGTACATGGTGTTCGTTATGGACAAACAGATTAGCACAGAAGTCCAATAACTGTATACCACTCAGGTTCAGATCAGGTAGGTCATTCATCCCAATCACACCCCTCCATGTTTCACTGTCATTGCACACATGCGTGTTAAAGTACCCCAATAGGACAATGGAGTCTCTAAGAGGAGCGCTTTCTGGCACACCAGTCAGAGACTCCTGCTGGGTACTCTGAAACATCATTTGGCACATAGGCACAAATGATGGTTAGGGCCCATTTCTTAACCCGAAGGTGCAGGGAAACAACCTATTTGTCCACCGGGGAAAACCCCAGCATAGAGGAAGCCAGGCGGGGGGGATGCAAGCATGCCCACTCCCACCTATCTGCTCTTACCTGGGACAACTCCAGAAAAGGCCATGGTCCAACCCCTCTCCAGGAGTACAGTTCCAGAACCTGAAGAGTGCTTTGAGGTGAGCCCAACTATTTCTAGTTGATATCTCTCAATATCATGCACCAGCTCAAGCTCCTTCCCCACCAGAAAGGTGATGTTTCACGTCCCGAGAGCCACTTTAGCCAGCCAGGAACTGGACCGCCAAGGTCTCCGCCTTGGATTGCCACCCAATCTACATGGTACTGGACTCCATGATCCCTCCTGTGGGTGGTAAACCCACTGGATTACGGACCCATGTCGCTTCTTCAGGCTGAGCCTGGCCGGGTTCCATGGGCAAAAATCCAGCCAGTGTTTTAAGTTTATGAACCTAGTTTTAGTTCATGAACCTTATGAAGTAGTTAGTTCCTAAATGTGCCCAAGTAGTTTTAGTTCCTAAACCAGACCAAGTAGTTTTAATTTCTAAAGCTAGTTTTACTTCCTAAACTGATCTGGGTGATTTTAATTCATAAAACCTGTTTTACTTCCCAAACCTGACCTGAGTAGTTTTAGTTCCTAAACCTAGTTTTATTTCCTAAACCTGACCCGAGAAATTTTAGGTCCTAAACCTAGTTTTACTTCCTAAACCTGACCGAGTAGGTTTAGTTCCTAAATCCAACCAAATAGTTTTATTTTATAAAACTTATTTCCTAAACTGGACTGAGTACTTTTAGCTCATAAATCCAAATAAGTAGTTTTAGTTCATAAATCCGCTAGAGTAGTTTCAATTCATAAACATAATTTTAGTTTCTAAGCCTGAAGAACTATTTTTAAGGTTGTAAACCTAGTTTTGGTTCATAAGCCTCATCAAGAAGTTAGTTCTCAAACCTAGTTTTAATTCTTAAAGTTTTAGTTCCCAAACCTAACCAAGTAGTTTTAGTTCCTAGACTTAGTTTTAGTTTTGAAACTGGAACGAGTAGTTTTAGTTTCTAAACCCAATCACATTATTTTATTTTGTAAAACTAATTTTAGCTTCTAAACCTAGTTTTAATTCTTAAACCTGACCAAGTAGTTTTAGTGCCTACACCTAGTTTTAGTGCCTACACCTAGTTTTAGTGCCTACACCTAGTTTTAGTTCCTATACCTGATCAGGTAGTTTGAGTTTTTAAACCTAGTTTTAGTTCCTCAACCTGACAGAGTAATTGTTAGTGTGTATTTCTAATTTTGCACGTACGACAATTATAGGCAGCAGGTTTTGACCTGTCCATTTGACACTGTTACTTACTGACCTCTGAGAAAAAGGGAAACATCCTCCAGCTGGGGGATGTTGTCCTCTCTGTAGCCACAGTGTTTGGTAAGCAGTGGCAGGTTCTTCAGGTATTCTTTGCAGGCGTGAGTCGGGTACAGTTTGGTCAGCTCTCTGAACACCACGCCCCACGTCTTCACCTCCTCCTCGGTGTACTGGATGCGAGGGATGGGCTGCCCGCTGGAAGGAGGAGGAGACAGATCAGGGAAGAAATTCTGTCGCAAACCCGTCAGTAGGAAAGATGAGGACAGGAATACTTACAATTTATAATTCATGGCCACTTCCACAAAGTATTTCCTGCGCTGGCGATAAACGTTATCTTTAAATCCCTGACAGGAAGGAAGAGCAGAGTCAAAGTCACAAATACATGATTCACTGTCTTTCTTTGGGGAACTTAATAAACTGC
Source organism: Etroplus canarensis (assembly GCA_015106775.1). NCBI lineage: Eukaryota > Metazoa > Chordata > Actinopteri > Cichliformes > Cichlidae > Etroplus > Etroplus canarensis. Next base: position 8,981 of record VUQH01046838.1, read on the forward strand.
AGGCTCTGAGTCACTTTATATATTCCTATCCCAACTGAAGAGTCAACCCAGCCAAATGTACACCATCCTCTCCAAAATGGTGCCCTCTATGGTGAAAGTTGCAACAATAAGGTGGAGAGGATGCAGGGATAGGGTGAAATGGAGGCAGAGTATCTGCTGTTGCAACCCCTAACAGGAGCAGATAAAAGAAGAAGGTGGATCCAGTGACTGAGACTCTTCAGATCTCACCATGAAAGCTGAATGTCAGTAAATCTCAGTGACCTTTCGTCTTCAGCCATGAGGTGGGAACAGCTAACAGGTTCCTGCCTGAGGACCTCAGGTGGTGCCCTGGTTGGTATGGGGACAGTCGTTCCAGCTTGTATTCTGGAGCCAGGAAGGACTTTAAAAGTTCAGTCAGTATTGGTTGTTTCCTTGCATTATTCCTCAGTTGTTAATAACAGTGACTGACTTGGGTTCTATCAATTCAATTCAGTTTGATTTATATAGCGTCAATTCACAATAAAAGTCACCTCAAGGCACTTCACACTGTAAGGGAAAGATACTACTGTGTTAGAGAGAAAACCCCAACAATCAGACCATCCCCTATGAGCAAGCACTTGGTGGGTGTGGGAAGGACGAACTCCCTTTTAACAGGAAGAAACCTCCAACAGAACCAGGCTCAGGGAGAGGCAGCCATCTGCCTCAACCGGTTGGGGGTGAGGGGAGAGAGAACAGAGAAAAGCGAGCAAAGAGAGACAGACTATGGGAGAGAGAAGACAACATTTAATGACCTGCAGCAGTAACAAATAAATGCATGGGGAGTGAAAAGAGGTGGGTGGAGAAGAAATGCCCAGCACATCATAAGAAGCCCCCAGCAGCCTAAACCTATTGCAGCATAACTAAGCCCTAACTATAAGCTTTATCAAAAAGGAAAGTTTATGCCTGATCTTAACCTGTTTGTAATGCAGTGCTACCTGAGGGCCTGAACATCACCAGCATCCATCATTGGTTTTCAGTCATGTCCCTTAATCACAGAGGTGTCTCCAGATTCTCTGAATCTTGTGATGCTATTATGTACTGTAGATGATGGACGATTCAAAGTGTTGAGGAACATTATTGTGAAATTGCTCCACGGTTTGTTGACACAGTTTCCGGCAGATTGCTGAACCTCTGCCCATCTTTACTTCTGAGAGACTCCGCCTCTCTAAGGTGCTCTTTTTATATCCAATCACATTACTGGAAGTTGATTTATGATTGAAATATCAGCAATGATTGGTCCAAAGAAAGTCATGGAACCCACCAAATCATTGGACTGGGTGACCGGACAGAATAAAATCAGCTCTTGGAGCACAGCAGACTTTTCAGCGTTTGAAAGAAGATGATTTAATGCCTTTTCACAACTTTATTTAACTGACTTTTACTTTGCAAACAATTTAAACAACTGTAGCTGTTTTATTGTTTGGAAAGTTTCTGTCCTGGGTGTTGGGCGGCAGATGTGCATGTATTCGAGTAAAGAGTTGAGAAGTGGAAACTCACCGGATGATCTGCGTCCAGCTCAGAACCGTACATCAGCACTCTGTGAGAGCACTGATCCAGCTCGGAGATCTTCATGGGAAACCAGGGAACCTCGTCTTCCTCTGAAGAGAATAAAGACACCCACTGTGAAGATTCAGCTGTTTGCTTCTTGGGTTACTCAGTCAATAGGGAGCTTTGATGAACTCTCAGGTTCTAATGGTAAACCAACCATCAACCCCTGGGGCTAAAGCTGCAGTTCCCCTAATATCCACTAGAGACTGTCTCTAGCCATCCCAGTAGACTGCCATGTTAAAACTTTACAGTAGAAATAAACATGATTACAGCCTGGTCTCTATAGCTAATTTCCCCATTAGTAACAACTGTATCAGACTGTTGTTACAGAACAATGATCAGATGAATGAGGAGAAGAAGAGTGTCACTGTATGCAGATAATACACTTTTATATACTGGAGAAGATGCAGACTAACAGGTCATCTGTGGTTCCTGATTCATACAGAGAGTCAGACAAAAACATAACGACTCTACAGTGGTGTGGATGATTTTATACAACACTGTGCAAAAGTCTCAAGCTACCCCTCATTTACATCTATTTTGACTTTCTTGTAATTTTTTAACCTTTTCAGTCTGACGGTGTCTCCAGTGATGCAAAGTGACATGCATAATTCAAATTGCTGCGATTCCTCAACCATTCAAGCTACCAATGTAATTCCAATAGGTTATGAAAGCTGAGAAGCAGTACTTTACATTGATATACAGTACATGAGTACCATATTGTACCTTATATCAATGGGAAGGACTAAAATATTTAAAGTCATCTTGAACAATAGTTCTCCAGGCTTTCTGAAGATCTTTCCACGTGTTTCTTTAGGCATTGGCTGCTTTTTTGCCCATTTTCAGTCCAGTCCATGTACCTTACCATTTTCACAGGACCTTAACTCTGACCTATGAATCATTCAAGCATAAAAAGGCTCCTAACACAAGGGATGAACCAGTGTTGCATCAACACATAACTGAGAACTTAGCAAAGAACCAATTTTAAACTGGATCTTTAGGCTCTTTGTTACTAAAACACATCATTTGTTGCCATTTCTTTAGTCGAATTTATGAAAAATGCCAAAGATAACACAGTTTGACAGCCAGAAAATAGGATTTTTGCACCAAGAAGGTGGTCGGCCTCTGATCAGTTGATTGCAGGTCCGATTCCCACTCCGCCGGCCCATGTGTTGATGTGTCCTTGGGCAAGACACTTAACCCCACGTTGCTCCTGATGGCTTGGTTAGCGCCTTGCGTCGGTGTATGAATGGGTGAATGAGTGTAATTGTAAAGCGCTTTGGATGAAAGCGCTATATAAGTGCACACCATAACAGTATCTGAAAGTCATGTCCTTAAGAAACAGTAACAAACCACTACATCCATTAATCTTCTCTGTGGTCTTCCTCTTCTCCTCCTGCCTGGCAGCTCCATCTTCAACATCCTTTGCCCAATATACCCACTATCCCTCTTCTGAACATGTCCAAACAATCTCAGCCTTGCCTCTCTGACTTTGTCTCCAAACTTCTCAACATGAGCTGTCCCTC
>VUQH01046843.1:5282-28608 GCA_015106775.1 Etroplus canarensis
ATTATTTCTTTCCCCCCCCCCCCCCCCCCACCAAAACACACACACACACACACACACACACACACACACACACAGTATAGGGTGACATGTTTTGAATTAGTAAAAGTGACAACAGGTAAAATATTCCCTGGGTCCGAAATTTCTGTCTTCTCCAATTAACTACAGTTATGTGACTGGCTATGGTGAAACTAATCTAAATCAGCTAGAACTAAGGTTATTTTAGAAACAAACTAATTTTGCACAGGGTGAATGTTGTGACGTGTAAGATTTGTGTGGTTTCTCTGTATGAATCTTGTGTCTTTTGACATTTTCGACATTTGCTATACTGTATGGAAAAAAATATTGGGTCACACCTCTTAATCATTAAATTCAGGGGTTTCATTCAGTCCCATTGCCCCAGGTGTATAAAATCAAGCAGCTAGCCATGCAGTCTGTCTTTACAAGCATTTGTGTAAGCATGGGTTGTTCTAAAGAGTTCACTGAATTCAAGCATTATACTGTAATAGGATGCCACTGCTGCAGCAAGTCAGTTTGTCAAATTTCATCGCTCCTACATATTTCAGCATTAATTGTAAGGGGTATTATTACAAAATGGAAGCATTTAGGAGCCACAGCAACTCAGCCACGAAGTGACAGACAACATAAAGTCACAGAGTGCTGAGGCACATTGCACATAAAAATCACCAATGCTCTACTCACTCAGTAACTGTAGACTTCCAAAGCTCCCTTGGTATTAACATCAGTCAAAAAAAAGACTGTGCACCAGGAGCTTCATGCCATGTTTTTATTGCCAATCAGCTGCATGCAAGCCTTACATCACCAAGCACAATGCCAAGCATTGGATGGAGAAGTGCAAAAGCCGCTTGTCGTGGAGGAAGGATAATACTGAGCTTGTTGTTCTGGGATTGGTCTGGGGCCCTTAGTTACAGTGAAATGAAATCTGAAAGTGTCAGCTTACCAAAACATATGTATGGCTTCAGAATTTGTGGGAACAGTTTTGAGAAGGCCCTTTTTTGTTCCAGCATGACTTTGCCCAGTACACAAAGTAAGGTCCATAAAGGCATAGGTGGATGAGTTCGGTGTGGAAGAACTTGACTGGCCCACCCAAAACGATCACCTCAACCCTACCGAACACTATTGGATTGAAACGAAACAGAGATTACAAGTCAGGCACTCTCATCCAACATCAGTACGTGACCTCACAAAGGCAAAAACAAACTCCAAAACCTTAAGGACCCTCAACCCCCCACCCCCTTTGCGTGCATGCCACAGGGGCAAGTCCATCTTAATGTCTGAATATTTAGAATGGGATGTCACAAAAACTCCCGTAGGAATAATATGTATGTGGCCCAGTATTTTTTTTCCAAATTTGCAAATTTAAATTTATATTTGATTGCACTTGGATCAGGATTCATTTTTTATCTTTTTTCATGTCCATGTGATGTACAGACTTTAACTGTAGGCAGAGGGTGAATGCTAAAGTTGCTGAATTACCGATGTGTTGAAATGGCCCCCTAAATATTCACTTAGTATTCAGCCACAGTCCCTGTGCTTTACTCACATGTCTGGACTCATCAGTCCCAGCTGTAATCAGTAGTGCTCTGACAGCAAAACAAGGGGTGTGTAAGAGAACGTGAAGCTAACTCAAATGAGAGGCCAGCGTAAACAGTGACAGGGCCAATTCCAGTTCCCAATCTCACTGCAAATAGAGGTGAACAAGGGAGCACAGAGACTTAACGAAGACATAGCAGCATCTGATCACAGTACCTCAGCTTGCCACTAGTGTGCCAAGAGGTCTTGATAAAAGGATTTGGCACTGACTTTAATCTAGCAGAAATGAAAAATATGGGTGGAAAACTTAAAAGGGGTCATCAAACCACTGATCTCATTCCTCTCAGAGCCAGTGCACAAAGCTTTAAATGAGTTTGTAAAAATATGGCACTAGGCACTATGGGGTACCCAATTATGGTCTGAATACTTGTATTTGTTTGAAGGATGCAGTCAAAGCCACCACCCTGTCTCCAATAAGAGCTCTTAAGACTTAAGATCATGAAAACCGCAGAACACAATTTGTCTGTCTTTTGTCCAGTTCCAATTTTAGCAAGTAATATAATCTTTTCATTGTTTGAGCTTATCAAATGCACCTGTTCTTTTTGCACAATTAGATACTGTATTGTTTAAATGATTTAGGTGACTTTTATTTTTAGCTGTTTCCCTTCAGCTAAAGTAAGCCTCTAGTTCAGCACCAGGAGCTGTCCATGCTCCAGCAGTGTAAGAAAACAATAACCTATCCCATGTTTAAGTGATGTGCTGAAACTAGCTGAATATGCAAGTTCTCAAACATTTTGGAGTTCTCATTTGCTGTGTACTTATTTATTTGAATGTAACATGAAGTGTGGATAAGGGAAATAAAGCTTTTGCTGATGCAGGTCCTTCTGTACGTGATTGTCCTATATAAGTAGGAGGCTGAGTAAAGGAGTGAAGTCAAGAGTCAGTCTCTTGGAATTGTGTATGCTTTCCACGCAAGGGCAGAAAAGGTTATTTCCCAACAAATGTGAGTGGGGAGAGTAAATGTTGGTCAATTTAAAGTCAAATTTTAGGAATTTGTTTCTGCTTTTAATGCTAAGCTCAACAAAATAGAAAATAAATTAATATTACATGACAACTGACTCTATAGTATTAGAGAAAGATGTTTGGCTGTTCTTTGGTGTACACCTGATTTTAAAGCTGTTATTGGCAGCATTTGTTGATGTTAATGACATGATGTTGTTGACTGATGATTCAGCTGGACATAAATGAGGTCACTGTCTGAGGTGACTTTGTGATATGGATGATAAAATATGGGGTTTTGTGGCAGGGGAGCTGATCAACATTTCCATTGTATACATGACCATGAGGTACAGGAAGGAAAGAAAGCCCATAATTGATTTCCTGATAGGCCACAGCAGAGTTAATGAGGGCTCCATGTGTCATCTGCATATTTTAAATACCCTGTGACAGAAGGTGCACTGCTGGAATCATCTCCACACATGTTATAGAAGAATAGAGTGAAACCATAGACTGTGTGTAAAAGATGGACCTACAGTCATTTGAAAAAGACAGGTTTCATAGGACTCTGTGCAGTCCTGTGAAAATCTAAGTACACCCCATGATTCAGCAACTTAAAGAGCCACCCTTAGCAGCAATAACTAGAAGTAATCATTTTATGTATGACTATAAGGTTCTCACATCGTTATGGAGGAATATTAGCATACTCTTCTTTACAATATTGGTTGAGTTCACTGAGGTTAGTGGGCATTCACTTTGACTGGGCCATTGCAATACCTTGCTCCTTTTCTTTTTAAGTCATTTTGTTGCAGATTTGCTGGTGTGCTTGGGATTATTGTCTTACATGTCACTTGCTACATCTTACTTGTTACATGACCCCATTTGGAGCTGTCTGACAGATTGTCTCACATTTGAATATTTTGGTACACAGAGAAGTTTGTGGTCAAGTCAATTACTCCAAGGTGCCCAGGTCCTGTTGCTGCAAAACAATCAGTCCTCCCACCATGTTTGACAGTTGGTATGAGCTATTTGTACTGTTATGCTGTGTTCAGTTTTGCAGAATGCGGTGCTGTGCATTATAGCTAAACCTTGGTCTCATCTGTCCAAATGACATTGTTCCAGAAGTCTTGTGCTTTTTTCAGATGCAACTTAGTAAACCGAAGTCATGTTCTTTTTAGAGAGAAGGAGCTTTTTTCTGACAACCCTTCCAAATACGTAATTTGTGTTTACTCTTTTTCTAATTTGTCATGAACTTTAACATTTAACTTGCTAACTGAGGCCCATAGACTGTGAGACATAGAAATTCCAGTTACAGTACTGCATAGAGCCCTGTGAAATCCTTTTTTCACATGACTGTAGCCATTTTGATGTCATTCTCTGGATACTGCATATCCACGCAGAAGTAACAGCAGGTTACACCCTAAAAACATTATGCTTTATGGTCTACTTTAGTCTAAATGGGACTAGAGCTTACAAGATGAATCTCAAGCTGTATTAAATAGGTTGTGAAATATGCTACTGAAACCATAAACTAATATTTGAGGTTTTAATGACCTCAGTAACTTCTGTTTACTCAGGTCATAAATCATGTGACATGTAGAGAATTTTTATAGACAGGCAGAGCCATCTTTTTCCAGCCCAAGCAAACTCTTGAGGCACTTCACATTGACTTGACTTGGCTTCACTTTTTAAACCTGGAGGCTACATCCATCTTTTATATAGAGACTATGTTGAAGACTCAGCCCTGCATGTACTAGTATTAGAAAGTTGTGATGTCCAATATGAAGTGAGAAAAAAAATTTTTAACCAAAAACTTATGTATTTTTCTAAAATATATGCCATTGTTAAACCATTTTCACAGTCCAACTATTGTTCACAGAGCTATCCATAATGTTTGTCAGAACTGCTGCTCCCTTCACAGAGTCTATCTTTTCTTCTCCTTTGTATCGTTGACTCAGTATTCAGAATATAGGCATATGAGAACACAGTACTCCTCTCTTGTCATCATCATCATCTGAGTCCTTTTCTTTATCGAGTTGTCCCTGTGCAAGTTCCAGGACAGCACATAGAAGCTCTGCCTGCTGATTTTACTGTAAAAAGAAATGCCAGGTTACTAGACAAAAAAGCTTTACAAAATCTGTCCTCAATGTGTTTTGTATCCCATAGGCATTCCAATGCCACTGGCAAGGGAGCTCACAAAGGGAGTACTGCAGCGTGTGTACTGTGCCTATAGTTCAAGAGCTCTGCAGCATCTAAATAAGATATGTGCCAATTAAAGCCGCTTTGCAGCTTGTCTCGGCCGAGATAATTCACTTAACCCTGAGCTTGCAGCTGACAGGTAGCATTTGTTTACACATCCCTCCTCATGCAAGCTGCCAGGCCCTTTTCTCTACGTGGTATTAAAACAAGCCGCCTCCCACCACACCCCCACACACACAGCTCCCTGGCTCTCTGTTTCCATGGAAATCTGCCCTAGGAAGCCTTTGCATCTTCTAACCTTGAAAGTAGGATTGACTCTGAGACTATATTGTTGTCAAAATGAACTGTCATAACGGTAATCAGTGCTATATTTGATACCCCCTTTCAGCAGCTTCCTATCTTCCTAGTTCATTATTTCCCCTCCTGCTGTGTCCTGTGCCCAAGTTAACAGCATGAGAAAAGAATCTGAAGAGTTCACAGAAAGAGAAGCCAGAGACTAAGATTAAATTCACTATCACATTTTTTGGGATCTGTATGAACAGTTTAAAGTACTACATAGTATGGCAGTTCAGAGTGAAAAAAATCCCATGAGACCATCCTATTGATTACTTAAAATAACTTTAAAAGCATAATGCAAATTGTAGCCTTAAGGTAAAAATAAATCATTAGGTTAAATTATTTTTTAAAACATAATGTTCTGTATACATATATATGTGTGTGTGTGTAGCTCAGAGCAGAAAGTGCCTTTAACATAGAGCAAAGGTGTCAGTGCAGCACCACAGCCTCACATTATAAAAACCCTTCAGCCGAGCTTGGTTTTTATCTCACCGAATGTTGACTGAGACTTTGTATGCCAAGCCTGTATTCTGTCACAGACATTGATGTGCTAAATTATGTGTTATTTATGGTACGTGGAAAGCGCAATGATTTAACATGGCTGAGGATGTGGATTGGAGGAAGAATCCTCTTTTCATTTGAATTTAAACTGATGAGAGAGCACATCCATGATGATTTACAAGGCCTCCTGGCAGTTGACCTTCACTTGGGTCAGAGGTGGAAGGGGAGCCTTCATGTGACACTGTAAACAACATGTAATTCATGAATGTCACAAAGTCTGTAAATCCTTGTCTGATCCCTCTGAAGTGCAGTTAAAAAGATTGAGGAGGTCAGAAGATCGTATGGTTATTATCAGCATCATAGAAATATCACCAAGTGTAGCTCCAGTGACTTTAGTGAAGCCTTGTCACCAATAAACTTTTTGACCTCTATTTGTGAACAAAATTACAGAAGTCAGAAGGAAAGCCCTGACTCCACAGACCTCTAAACCTGGGGCTTTTGATTACCCCACACTAAAAACAAAGTAGAAGCTGTCAAGATTCATCAGTGAGAGTGGAGAGAGGACCCAAGATGCAGGACTCTAGGACACAGGTTAAAGCAAACAAAAGGCGAGCTCTAATAGCTAGAAAACTCCTTTGAAATAAACAATGTCCAAAAAGCACAATCCCAGCATGGAAGCACAGAGAACTAGAAACACTCTCTGACGCAGGGAGACGTAGACTACATCACAACAAGCAACAAGGGAAAGGCAGGGGCAAGATTAAGATGTAACAAGCAACAGTAGTGAGAGGAGCACAAGTGGTAACAATTAAGGGCAGGATGCAAAACTAAATACAAAATACAGGACATGACTGGTTACCAAAGTAAACCAGGAAATGAGAAACATAACTGAGAATGCAGGCAAGACTGGACATGTCAGAAGACAAATCCCACAGCAGGACAACACTGGGGGGGAATTAATAAAAGACAAAACCAAATCGGAGGCTAGAACTGAGAAAAGGGAACAGAGGCTTGAATATTAACAGAGTATAATAAACCATACTGAGAACTAAGAAATCCTGAAACCATAAACAAGAACATACACAGCTAGAATACAAAACCCCAGGACAAAGACCATACAACTGAAACTGTAAAAAAGAGCAGAAAAACATGGACTTAGACTCATGATGTAAAGAAAACACCAAAACTGCATGAAACACGGATCTTGGTACAAGATAGAGACATAAAGAGGACTAACAAACTTAAATATATAAATATAAACAGGGGCTAGAACTGAGGCTTAAACATATACTGTGGATACTATAGACGGTGCGTGAAAACTAAGAAACCAACCAACAATGATCAGAACTGTGAAAACAAAACTCAGGTTCACAACAGTAAACAAAAATTGCACAAAGAATATAAATGCAAGGATTTAAGGATAACATGTACAGAAGACATAAGGGAATAACAGATCAAGAGCCAATACTACAAGAAACAAGAACCTGTGTACATGAAGTGAAAAGAGGAAAACCAAACAACAAAACTCAGCCCCACAATGACAAAACCCATGGACGATAGCAGAAATAATACAGACTAAAATGGTGTAATTCAGACACAAATCAAGGAACTAAAATGTCAAATGAAAACAAAAGTTATCACCATGCGAAGTATAACAATAATGAAACTTTGTCATCTGGCCTGTGAAAAACCATTTCAGCTCAGATACCACATAACCTTTGAAGGTGGCACATCTTCTGATGCCAGGCGCTTTCTCATAGCACTCTGCCTCATCACGGAGTATGAGGAATTCCAGTGACTCAGAAGTTTTGTTTTGTTTTTTAAGTGAAGAAAAAAAAATTGTTGCCACATGTAATCTCTCGAAGTGCCAAGTTTGCATGTCGAGAGTACCCAAATACAGGACACTTCAGGCTCACAACAAAACGTAGGCCTTTTATTCAGGCAGTGACAAAAGTCCAAATTGCTAAAGAGAAATCCAAACACACAGGCTATCATGATGTGTTCCACATGGGGGCCCACAACAAATGCTCTGTCAAAGACAGGACTATTTATACACAGAGGACTAAATGGGGATTAGAAACAGGGGAATGAGGGGAATGACATACAGGTGAAATTAATCAAGACAATCAAACAGATAGGAAGTAAAACCTAAAACAAGACGCCAGAGACAACCAATTAAAAAATCACACAGGAAACAACCCAAAAGATGTCTTTGTCCTCCACTATTCCCTTGTCTCTGTTCATATTTAGTGTCAGTCTTCTTGTCTACATGTTCCGTATGTTTCAATTCTGATTCTGATTGAAACATACGGAACACGGAGAAGAGAAGACAGATATAAACAGAGACAAGGGAACACTGGATGACATAGGTATGAACACAGAAAGATTAAACGGAGGGGGAAACAGACAGCAAAACACTGAAAGAACTAAAACTACTACTAATCAAAATCAAGTACTATACAGGTATGTACAGCCATAAAGAGAAAGAAACAGGAATCAAAAACTGAAAGATGTCACAGGACATCAAATTTGCAGTGTACTAAAATAAAACAAACAGGAATCCAGAAATCAAAATATAAAACACTAGAATAATAATAGTGCAGTGGTTTACACTTTTGCATTGCACATTAAAGGTCCCTGATTGTGTCCAGGTGGAGACGCAAGCCTCTGCCACCATGGGAGGGTTTTATCAGAAAGGGTATCTGGCATGAAATCTCTGTCAAATTACTGATGTAGATTTCCCTTTGGAGAAACAAAAGGAGCAGCCAAAGGTGATTTTAAACACTACAATTCAAATAATAATAATAAAATATTAACAAAGAAGAACACAAACCACTAGGACCATGGCACCAAGGAATGATTGGACAAACGCTTTGGGCCAAAAGAACATCATTTTTTGAATGCTTTTATATGTTGACAGCATTTTTAGTTGAAGTTTAAAGATTTCAATTCATTCAAGTCCACGTATATCCTCCTATGGACCCACCACCATCAGAGGGAGTTTTGTGGCTCAGGCAACAGTCAAAGGATGGGTGCCTTTGGCTATCTACTGGCGTTAGGGACATGGACCTCTCTTTTGGAGAAGGAGCTTTTGCTAGAGCTAAAGGAGGTGGTCAGGGAGACTGAGGTGTGGGCATCTCTGCTTAGACTGCTGCCTCTGTTACCTGGACTCACATACATCAAAAAAATAGATGAATGGATGGAAGTCTTCTGTATATTTCTTACAAAGAGCACATCAAACAAATAAAATTGGAATCCATTCTCCTATTCAAATATTTTCTTCTCTGAGAAGTCATGTTCAGAATTTAGATGAATTAATTAATAATTAGGTTATCTATTAATTGGTTGTTAAAAGCACATGCACATGCACATGACATAGTTCTGATGCATTTTCCTGCATTGGTAGGTACTGGAATATAGCTGCAAAGTATATTCCCACAAGGTGAGAATCAGGGTACACCATGGACAGGTCACCAGTTCATCACAAGGGTAACAGAGAATGGCTGACAACCAATCAAACTCCCACTTTTCAGTAAATTTAGAATCACTGATTGCCTAACATGCATACTTTTGGGAGGAAACCCACGCAGGAACATGGAGAATACACAAACATCAAAGCAGGGCCACAGCTGAACAAGAGGTTTGAACCCAAAACAGTTTTTATGCCTTTCACTTCAGAGGCATTATGTTTCTGGATTGTCTATCTATCCATGTGTCCATTCATCCATCCGTTATAAATCTTGTTACCAATACTGGAGCTGATGTGTTTGCTTGATCTTTACCAGACCGCTGTGTGGTTAATGCCTATGATGGGCTGAAGATCTGATAACATTTATGAGATCAAGCTCACACAGGATCAGATTTAAGGCAGAGGCATACCAGCCAAGATCTAGGTCTTTCATTCATAATATAAGTGATAGTCCTGACCACTGCACTGCCATGTCACCCACACAGAAAATATGCAGGGTGTTTCAAAAAGATGGACCCAATTTGAAATCACTATGAAACATTTACCAAATGAAAGGCCGGGGCATAGAATTTTTTAAAGACTTTGTGTAACTGTCTGATGTTGCCATCAAGTAATATGAAATTGGGTCCATCTTTTTAAAATACCCTGTATATACACTACTCACAAAAAGTTAGGGATATTCGGCTTTTTGGTGAAATTTATGGAAAGTGTAAAAAGTTCACGCTACAGTGGTATTATATCATGAAAATAGGGCATTTAAGTAGAGACATGCAAAGGTGATCTCCTCATCTCAAACAATTTATTGAAACAAAAGCTGACAACAGTGTTGGGTATACTACAACAAAAAATGTTAATGTCTCAACAATTTATTGTGTGCCCTTGACTATCAATTACAGCTTGACACTATCTTCCCTCCATCTGACCTCCCCTCTCTCTTATTTTCCTCATTCATCAGCTCCTCAAAGTACTCCTTCCATCTTCTCAACACACTCTCTTCACTTCACTTGATACATTTCCATCGCTATCCTTAATCGCCCTAATCTGCTGCACATCCTTTCCAGCTTGGTCACTTTCTAGCCAATCGATATTAACTTCTGTTAAAATGTGGAGGAACAGAAGTATTAAGAAACAGGTTCTGTTCACATAGATTCAAATACCTTAAAATTGCACTTCAGTATGTAGTCTTTGTAGCTTAGCAGTCAAGGCACAAACCCTGGACCACAATGTTTGAGCCTACCAATGGATCTCTGTTTTTATACTGACCAGGTGCCCCACTTTATTTGGGACTGCATAGCAATTTTATGCCTTGTCTCCCAACTCACAGACTGAGACGATGTCCAACATTTTGACTGGCCTTAGTTTTTGAACTTAACACTGAATGAAAGACACTTTTTTTAAAATCTAGCTTTTATTCTATGCTGTGAAGAAAGCAGAGACAACTACTATCATGGAATAATTGCAAATTACCCTGTCACCATGTTTTGCTATGCTATCCTCAAATGGGAGAACTGGAAGCTAATGGCAGATTTGATGGAAACTACAAAAAAACAAAAACAAAAAAGGAAAAACAGCTACAATAATTACTGGAAAGTATTTGTGACTAGTTGAAGCCAGTTTCAGTTTTGAAAAGACTCAACTCAAGTCCAAGCAAATCTATTTTTAACAAGCAGTTAATGGTGAGATGCTGTTTTCCAAAATGTATACTACAGTCATGTTAATACTCTATATAACTAAGTCCTAGGTCTCTGACTAGACACAGTTTATATTTTTTATTGGTTCAAATTCTGGTAGAGTGTGATGGTTTCTACTGGGCTAGAGGACATAATGTTTCTTTTTGTGTGTCCTGGTTTTGCTTCATTTACAGTATGTTGTCTATGGTTGGATTAGAAATGTGTTATTGATTGATTTTTTGCCAAACCTGTGCTTTGTGTTGCTTTCTCTCACAAGTTAATCTTCAGATGACAGGACATACAAATTTTAGATGGTTTGTGTTTGGTCTTTGGAGAGTCTCTGTGAATACATCTTTAATCTCACATCGCTGATTGCTCACCCGTCACCTCCTCTTCCCAAGCAGCTGCTCTCTCTGGTCCAGTCCTGGAGGATTTTGAAACATCGTTTTATCTCTTACCACAACAAGTTAAAACATCAATGGACCACAGCTCAAAGCCTAATATCACCATTCTCAGGCATTTTTACTCTGATAAACCACACCAGCATGCCAGAGCCTTGTATTCCCACACAGAGTCAAGTGAGGAGGAGCATGTGTGCAGAGTGCAGGTGTGGGTGGTTTGTTGGGAGAGAGGGGAGTGCAGCTGGTTGGGGTCACAGTGCCTCAGTGTGCTGAATGACTAATGAAAGGTTTATAGTGGCGCAGCATGACTGCCTAGCCTGAATAGTAGGCTGGAGGAGGACACGCCTTGTCTGGCTTCTAGCACCCTCCTGGCCCATCTCTGGTTAAAAACAGGCATTTAACAAGTCCTTCCTGAACATGGGGCCACAATCCTACACTTAACAAGCTCATTATTTCACATTGTTTTTGTCCTTTGCTCCTCCTCGGTGGCAGTGGCAGGGAAAAAGATGATCTTTGATGTATGTCTCTGTTAGAGAGTTGTACAAGGATCACTGAGAGGGAAGGATGATAATGGATCTGCTAATGATGTGGCCTTTGCTTATGTGGTTCCTTCCAGTAATGCTGAGATGTCTGCATGAATATTCAGGGGCTTTGTCTGTGAAAAAGAGATGCCTGCTCAAGGTTATTTTAGAGGACAATGGAGGACAAGACTCAAAAGGAGATTGTGCTATTAAATTGTCATCTATCATCTGAAAAATTACAGTCAAATACCTGAAAATCAAAGCAAAGATTAGCACATGCCTTCTTTTGATCTCTGCTACTAATACCATATCTTGTATGTGGACTTGCTTACTGGAACCCTTTAGAGCTTCAAAAGGAGAACTACTAGAATGTGACATTTAATATCTGGGTGTAAAAACAACCTTAGCGTTATTGGTTGACTTTTTCTTTCTAATACAGCATTGCCTATTGAAGCATTTATCCTGTGTCTGGTACTGCTGCAGCAAGTCCCTTTTGTGTATGGTACAGCATACAGTAACAAATCTGAATACAGCATTGATGTCTAGAGCCTCTCATTTGGATAATTTGGTCAAACTTATGAAAAAAGAAAAAAACATGGACCTCAGTGATAGCTGCCACAACTGTATGTGAATTTGCAAAGGTGGATTTTCTACATCTCGCGGTATGAAGGTTCACTCTTAACAATTTATCATTGTTTCACTGCTCAGCAGTGAAAATCAATAGCATAGTTATACTGAGTAGAATTGACTGAGTGTGAAATTGCAATCAAACAGCAACTATTAGCCACAACCAAATATATACTACAGAGATAAATGATGTTTACAAATTCCCCTGAAATTCAGTTTACAATGTCATATTACTTGTTTCTGTTACACTCTGTCATGGAAAAATAGTCCCCTCATGAAATGTAATTTTGGCTCTCCACTTGAGAGAATTGCATTTTCGCCACTAGAATTCAAACCCTCTTCGTAACAGCTTTTTAATCAAATCAGCCCATGTCAGCTTTAGTTTCAAATCAGCTTTAACAACATGCGAGTGTTGAACATGATGACCATTTGTCCTTTATGCTCAGTTCAGTGCCTTAGGTTTAAATGTTTTGTTTTACTTAATTCTTTCCTGTTTCTTGGGTATTTACCTTTGTAGAACAAAGGCTACAAATAAGGGAGAAATGTTTTTAAAACAACTAAGTCGGGAATCTATTTCATTTTTTCTCATCTTACTGCTTCACATAGTTTATTGGAAATTCTGTCAGATTTTCACCAGAATGGTACAGTGCAAGACTTCTATTTTTACTCAGCTTGAGTGTGCGGCATAAAATGGGAAGGTGATACAGTCATGTCATCACAAGCTGAGACAAATATGTATCAACAGCCAGACAAAACACCTCCTAGAAGGAACCAGTTAAACCTTTGGAGATTTCAATTACCCCCTTGATAGGGTTTTCAAGATCAATAACCAAGCATGTGTCTTGACAACATGGTTGTGGCTACCAGGGGCTCACTTTAGAACAGCAGACACCCAAAGACCATTGCTATTTTTGTACTAGGATGTGTTTGCCTGGCAATAGTATCTGCGCATGTTGTGATAAATATTTGTTTTTCACATTTCAATGTAAACTGAAATTTGAGATGCACATCCTGCTCTCTTTGGGGTTAGGTGCTCAAATATCACAGCAGCACCCAAACAAGATCAGGAAATGTCACATGCCACCTCTTTAGTCCAACCCTCTTCTTTTCGCTCCTCTGTGTCCTCCTCCGGTGTCTCATTCAGAAGAATCAAGACAAAGATTCAACACACAGAGCCAGACAGCAACAGAAAGCTCTGTAGCGCATACTAATCTAAAACAACACTGCATCCAGGCAACGTGTTTTATTCCATCCCCACTGAGGCGTGTTTAAGTGTGAGATAGGGCTCTGCACATCTCATCACTTAGGAAAGGTTGTGGCCTGCATCTACAGCCCCCCACCCCCCACCCCTCCCCCCCGTGCAGGTTCCTATCACTTCCATCCTCATATTGGAAGTGACAAGCCACTCAGGCAGAGGTGTCTTCGCTCACCCCATCAGCAGCCATGCAGCCCCACTCAGAGCTGTCAGCCTGATTACATATCAGATGGGAGGGGTGAGAGAGGGGGGTACCTAAGGAAAAGAGATGTCCAGCTGGAGACAGACCACTAAACACATCGTCTGTCCTGCTGCTCCACATCTGCCAATACACATCCCACCTGTCCCCCAGGTTGCCACAAAACTAATCTGTATGTCTCCATCACTCTCCTGCTGACTTCTAGATATTCAACAAAATGTATCTTTCTATTTGTCATTCTTTCTTCTAGTTTGCAATTTATCTCTTTTTCAAACTTTTTGCTAGTTCTCTTTGCTCTCTCTCATTTTCAATTCAGTACTGTATGTAAGATTTTGCCCCAACACCCTCGATTTCATTGTGAGTGCTTACTACTGGGAGCACAATTCATTTACCAACTACTCATGCTTGGTGGCAGCTCATTACACAGATAATCTTACCTGTCCTCCCTCTGTGGACTAGTAAAGCAGTGGTAGTTTGCTCGGGATCAAAGAAAATGTGTTAACTGACAGGAAGCTCTGAATTACTGGAGCTTGTCTGGAGAATATATCTGAGGTTCCCCACTCTCTTCCACGAGGACAAAAATACATGTTGTTTGCTTAAGCGCTGATTTTCTTGTCTCTTTTCTCTTCCCTCACTCCAGGCGTGAAGCTTGGAAGCACTCCACGGCAGTCCAGAGAGGTATGTGTTTACTCCATTTCTCCCCAAACACATACACACAGGTTGTTCCCACCTGTTATCTATTGCAAAAAAAAGTGATTGTCAGCCTTGTACCTCTCAGCGTGTCTGATAGCATCTGTGTAGAAAGGCTGACCTCACACTGTGCATTCAGCCAGTCAGACTGAAGCTGAGTTTAGTGAGTAAACGATCCCAGTTGCACCAGGCCAGTTTCCTCAGGGTATGAGCCCGCCTAGCTTTTCTTCTCTCTTTCTCCACAATAGAATTTTTTTTCTTATATTTATGCTTTTAGTTAGTTTACTTTCATTATCTTCACTTGTGCAGGAACACTAAAAAGTATGTGGTCTGCTCTTTAGTGAAGTCAAAAGTACAGAAACGCACAAAGAACTGTATCCTTTAATGTCTTTATTTTAAACACAATAAATATTTGCAGTGCTGAAAAATAAGTAAATGCTTGGATATAATACATTATCAAATCTGTTTTTGAGCAATGACCTCAAACACGTGTATCACATAGCTGCAGATCAGACCTGCACATTGTTCAGGAGACATTTTGGACCATTCGCTTAGACGTATTTTCTGACACGAACGGTTCTCTCACCATTCCACAGCATCTCAGTTGGATTAAGGTCTCTGGATTTTCTTTCTGTCGCTCTGTTTGAATTTATTCTATAGAGTTGCTTTTATGTTTAAGGTCTTTATACAGCTGCATCACCTGGCATCATGAAAAAATTCTGTCATATAGTGGGATAAATGGGGGATTCATTTTCACTGTGATGATGCCAAGCTGCCTAGGCCCACAGGAAGCAAATCCGCCCCAAATTATGATGCGCCATCATTTGTGTGTCACCTATGGAATGATATATTCAAAAGTTCAGGCATAGTGCTGCCTACCCTTCCCAAACAATTCAGTAGTAATGTATTGCGGGTTTTCAAGCATTTGTAACTCTGACTTAACATGAAAGACTCCCCAAAATGATCCATCCCTGTGGTTCCTTGCCTTTTTTGGCCTTCCTGTGACTCTTTGAGTCTCTATTTTGAGTCCAAATTTGTTTTAATTATACAGTTACCTGCACAGAAACATGTTGAAATGACAGTAAATGGATGTTTTTTTCATATGCTCAAAAACAAAAAACAAAAAAAAATGAATTAAAACCTCCAAAAAGTTTGAATAAATAACAAAAGGATCAAATGTGGTCTAAATATTATAAACATCATTATAACGGCACTGAGAGTTTGAGCCAATTATTGTGCTACATTTTTCATAATTAGCACATGTCAGATGAGGAATAACCATGCAAAACAAAACAGTAGAGATCACTCAAAAATTAGCAAAAGAAGTAATTCAATACTGAAAAAGGATCGTAAAATAAATGTTGAAAGTCAGATAATAGGAAAGTAAGAAAAGGAAAAAAAACATTCACAATCAGTTAAAGAATTTAAAAAAATACCAAAAAGAATAAATTAAGTTTAAGAGTAAGACTCAAGATAAGGATTTTACTTTTTATCAAGTTTTTTCCATAAATTTCAGAAACACAAAATACCTGGAAAGATTATGTTTAAACATGGTAAAAAAAAAAGGAAGGTCAACCCCTTTAGATACAAGCATGTGCAATCATGTGAAAAATAAAATTTTCACAGGACTCTATGCAGTTCTGAGAAAAACGAAGTACGCCCCACGATTCAGTAGTTTATAGAACCACCTCTAGCATCAGTAACTTGAAGTAATACATTTTTGTATTAATCTGTCATATTGTTGTGGAGGAATTTTCTCGCACTCTTCAGTGTTGCCTCAGTTTATTGAGGTTTGCTGGCATTTATGCACAACATTCTTGAGGTCCCGCCACAGCATTTGAATCGGGTTGAGGTCTGGACTTTGACAAGTCCATAGTAACACCTTGATTCTTTTCTTTTTTAGCCACTATGTTGTAGATTTGCTGACATGCTTGGGATCATTCTCCTGTCACATGACCCAAATTCAGCCAAGCTTTAGATGTGCAACAAATAGCCTCACATCTGATTCAATACCTTGATATACAGACGAGTTTATGGCTGAGTCAATGACTGGCCCAGATGCTGTGGCTGCAAAACATGCACAAATCATCATCCCTCTGCCACCACTCTTGACAGCTGGCATGAAGTGTTTTTAACTGATATGCTGTGTTTGGTTTTTAACAAATGCAATGCTGTGCATCATGCCGAACATCTCCACTTTGGTTACGTCTGTCCAAAGGACATTGTTCCAGAAGTCTTGTGGTTTGTCCACAAGCAACTTTGCAAACCTAAGTCATGCTGCCATGTTCTTTTTAGAGAGAAGAGGCTTTCTCTTGGCAACCCTTCCAAACAAGCCATACTTGTTCATTCTTTTTCTAATTATAATACCATGAACTTTAACATTTGACATGCTGACTGAGGCCTGTAGAATCTGAGATGTTGCTCTTGGGGGTTTTTGCAATTTCTCTGAGCCTTGCATGGTCTGACCTCGAGGTGACTGTGCTGGGATGAAGATTGAAGCATTATGTTTACACACACCTGAATGCACCAGACCAGCAAACTTCCAAAAATTCTGCTTTTACAGAGGTGATCACACTGGCTGATAATGATTAACTGAAGTGCTTTTGATAAGCAGCACTTACCCAGTTATTTTCTGTGGAAGCAGTCAGGGTGTACATGGTTTTTCCCAGGACTGCACAGAATCATATGAAAACTTTCTTTTTCACATGACTGTAGATAGCTGACATGATGACAGTCATGCAGGTATGAAGGCAGATAGGGTGTACATGGTTTTTCCCAGGATTGCACAGAATCATGTGAAAACTTTCTTTTTCATGACTGCATATGATATTTAACCAACAATGACCAAGTTAAGAGTTTTTCTATTTGGGCTATACAGAAAATAAAAAAATATGATAAAGACAAAAAGTAATATTAAAAGTATATATATTATCTGTTTTGATGACAGTATGAGTATTGACGCAGTTAAGTGTGTGAACATTCCAAAAAAGAGGAACAGAAGACATAACGATCCACTTCAAATGTAAATCTTCTGTACATAAAAATCACGATTGTTACCATATTATTAGCTACGAGGGACCAGTGGTTAAAGAAAATCATCCTACTGTATGTTGTTTGTCCCCCACTTACTCTCTGTCTGCTGTGATCGTCAGCATCCCATGTGAGACTTACATCAGCACTAAAGAACGTGATGTCTGGTATATAGATTTCTGGTTTGCACTCACCTTGCACATTAAACAGACAAGGAGTACCCCACCCTTCTGCAGATGAAAGAATATGACTGTTTGAGTCAAGGGAGGGATGAACCAAGATTCATGATGGTCTCATCACCTTGTCTGTTGTAAAATTAAAATTATACATCCAGTCCATTGGCTTTATGATGCCATTACAGCATTTAATTGAAATAAAATGTCAGAATGCGTGATGGCCTTGGGCATCATCTGATGGTAATCAGGCAGTAGATGATTCTAATTTGGATTCCTCATTAAGTGTTTATAAGACATTTATATGGCATTACAGCTCAGTTTATTGATAGGTCATAGATGGCATTGGGCAGTGTGTGACATTTGCATATAGCAAAGTTAGACCTTTGTTTAAGGTGTAGTGAAACAGCACCATCAAGTGGCTCATTTGAGGCTGAACCATGTGGGGTGACTGGTTGTTTCTGTCGTTGAAGCCCATACTTAACACATTAATTGCAAGTGTAAAAGTGTAAAATAATGGTTCTTCCTTTCTGAAAATGTTTTTTGTGTGGTTGTAATAGGTCCTCAGCTGTCAGCTTTAACCTGTGGTGTCATTGTTTTGCAGACTCTTTCTACTCAGGACCGTGAGAGAGGCAAATCTGATCATTATCAGGACCTCCAAGCTGCAGAAAGCATCCTGTCCAGCCCGATCCCTCCAATGCAGTTCCCACATTTTGAGAAGAGCAGACAGACAGCCACTCCTGGTTCTCGGGAACAAGACATAGGCTCCCTTCATGTTTCCAAAAGACACCGCAAACTGCTAAAAACAAGCCCCCCAGTCCAGCACATCAAAAATAATGTTTCCTCATCCTCCTCATCTTCAGCTTCCTCCTCATCCTCAGTTTCATCTTCATCCCCAGTTTCCTCCTCCATTGCTTCAGGCTCTTTTTCTCCAGAGCGATGGCGAAAACTCTCCAGTATTCTGGAAGCACGCCAGCAACTGATGAAGGAAATCTGTGCGAAGTACAAAAGCAGCATCTCAAAGACCATCACGCGTCATCATGTGAAACACATCTTTGTAGAGGACAAGTACAAGTTACTGTACTGCCAGGTGCCCAAGGCAGGATGCTCCAACTGGAAGAGGACCCTAATGGTGCTGGCTGGTCAGGCCTCCAATACTCAGAGCATTAAACATGATACAGTCCACTATGGCGATCATCTCAAGAAGCTTGATAGCTTTGACCGACAGGGAATCATGCACCGTCTGGAAACCTACACCAAAGTCATGTTTGTCCGTGAGCCCTTGGAGAGAATGGTGTCAGCTTACAGGGACAAATTTGAAAATCCCAACAACTACTACCACTCCCTGTTTGGGAAACCTATCATCTCCAAATACAGGGTAAACCCATCTTGGGCAGCCCTGAAGACAGGAAGTGGAGTCACGTTTAAGGAATTTGTCCAATACCTGCTGGACGTCCACCGGCCCGTGGGAATGGATATCCACTGGGAGCAGGCAAACCAGCTCTGCAACCCTTGTCTCATAGATTATGACTTCATTGGTAAGTTTGAAAACATGGAAGAAGAGTCTAACTTTCTCTTGCGACTGGCCGGGGCACCACCTAACCTCACGCTGCCCAGTTTTAAAGACAGAAACCCAAGTGACAAGCGGACCTCTATGCAGATCACGGAAAAATACTTTTCACAGGTTAGCATGTTGGAACGACAGCGAGTATACGACTTCTACTACATGGACTATCTGATGTTTAACTACTCCAAGCCTTTTAAAGATTTATATTGACTGACTCATGTCACATTTCTAAATCACAGTCACATTCCGCTACACCTCTACCATAACTAATCTTAACATAATGCTTACTCACGTTCAAATAGGTCTTTATATCTAAGCAGAGAGATCAGAGACTAAATTTCCCTCAAAAACACATTTTATTACATTTATACCAGATTATCTTAATTTGTAGACAATTCATGTGCTGTTGTACTAAATACTCAAAATTGTCCTAAAATGCAAGATATTTATTTGCTACTAGTAAATGGTGAGGTAGAATTTTAAAACTGTAAACATTTAGCTTATAAAAAGTATTGTTCAACAGGCTTTAAACTATGCCTGACTGTCAGTCAAATAGCATTTGCAAATGCTTTTGTATGGTTTAAGCATCATATTCCTAGATTTAGAAGGAGTTTACAAAACCTATCCCCCTCCTTTGCACCACAATATTTAGAAATATAATAGCCTTAGTCCTTAGTTGATGTTAAATAACTCAAAAATCAAACTATTCTCATAATTTTAAATATCTGCATTTACTATTTGACTTACAGCAGGTTGGGCATCAGTATACCTCTATGTATCAGTGCTTACTAATACAGATATTTAATGTGAATGGCTTTACTAAGTATAACTAAATGAAACACTATAAATACTATAAATCTTTAAGTGTGTAAAGTGCTGCCCACTCAGAAGCTGTGTGCACCTATTGTAGCATTTTTATACTTCTAACTTTGTCAATTTGTGCTTTTGTCTAACACATACATGTGCTGTAATTCCTCCATCACTAAGGTGTCTTCTTGGGCTGTTAAGTGCAGGTTACAAAGTGTTGCTGTCAGTATCTCCCAATGTCTGCTAGTGTTGTTGATTTACCAGATGATGGCATTGGAACCTCAAAAAAATAAATAAATAAAAAATTAAAAAGCAAAAAGGAAAAAAAAGTTGTTTAGATTTGAAAGATGATTTTTCAATAATATAAGATTTGGACTTTCCAGCAAGAATGAGAAAAAAGTATGCCCAAACATCTCCATCCACCACTTCAAGCACCTCATGACAGCTTCCATTTTAGATCTTACATGTCAGCAACCCATCCCGTCTGTATGTATCACAGCTATTCTACACCAACTTATAGGCTTTTTTTCTGACTCTACTGTGTAAAATTGTATAATGGGCATTCAGATGACTATATATTTTTCTATGTATTTCTAAAATATATCTATTCAGTGGTTCTTGGTGATGTTTATTTCCTCTTCGATGTCATTTGTTGTTCTTTCAGTAATACCAGTGTAGAGTGTTCCGTAACTGAAGAGTTTCTTTCCAAAACAAAATATCCACCAGCTGAAAACCACAAGTCTAAAAAAAAAAAAGAAATAACTACAAACTGCAAATAGCTATGTTTGGTGATTTGATACTTCTCGGTGCTTTGGAGTGAAAGATTTTATTTGAAATAAATGGATATGTGCTATTTTGGAAATTAGCTCTTTGATTACTTATCCCAGATCTGTTTGGATTCTCAATACGATAACAGACCCTGTACAGATGAGCTGCATTTCACCCTGTTACCCATCCTGCCTAAGGACATCTTGACCTGTACCATATCCATGCTGTGTGTTTATATGTACAGTACTGAATTAGCTGTTTAAATGTTTTTAGGATCTTTTCCCCCTGCACTTTCTATAAAATATATACACAAAAACTTGCATCTATGGTATCCTGTGTGCAACATAACTAGACATCCAAATCGCAAGTCACGATTTCCTTTACTATTATTATTTACTACTCCATGTAGGTCAGACTACATATAATGTGCACTAGTAGAAACTGCACAGGACCTGGCAGTTTTGAGGTCCTAAGCAATCAGACATTGTTTAATATGGGACCAATACAACCCAATATGAGTTTAATACACTATAGGGTTTAATGATATTAATAGTGTACTATTAATGTTCACTTGAGCTGAATGGAGACCCCGGTCAAGGATTCAGCAAATGAAAATTGAGTTCAAATCATCTTGGTTTACAGTTTCAGCTTTAAGCTATAAAGTGATAAACCATGCAAGTGCAATGAAGAAGTGGCTACAACTGCTGACTAACATACCAAAATTAATAACTTGATTTAAGATAAGACTTTTTTTATGAGAGCAAAGATTAATTTTATTTATTGAGACGAAGGGAACAACCTATCTGATAAAATAGCAGTCACTATTCAGCTACGTCATATCCTTTGCAGCTCACTGGAAATTTGTTTTATGTTGATAAAAAGAGTTGTATTTGCCAATGGAAAAGAGGAAAGTCACATTATTTAAATCTCTGCACTCTATAATCAACTTTTAAGACCTTTAACAATTTTGGTGATATTATCCTTAATGGTGACTGTATGAACTTTTGTCAGTATAGTGTTGGCTTTTGCAATCCCAAAATCTAACCTTCTCTTAGGTTCTGGTCAGATTCTATGTAGGTGTAGCCAATTTCTGGCCAAAACAGCTATTGCATTATTCTGAGTATTACTTTGTAAATACTCTGTCAGTCCCTGCCCCCCTGCTTTCTGGGTTTGTGGGTATACGGACAGATTTATGAAAAGCATAATTACAGTAACAAGTGAATGTATAACCGTTTATTGTTGGTGCAAATGTGTATAAAAAATATCTTAAACCCTTTGCCTTATTTTACACTGCCAATCAAATGGTGTATTTCAGGAAGACATTTTTCAGGAGGTTATTTCTGGCTGATGAGTGTCTGCTAATAAATTGTCTTTTAGCATTTTCAGTGTCATTCTTTTTTCATGCATTTGTGTTTTCTTATTAGTCTCAAGTTCAGTGATTTGTAAACTTTGTAGGGTCAGCTAATGAGCTCTAGGATGAGGATCAACACTGCTCGACCCAAAGCAATGTCTGATTCCAAATCAAATGTTTAGCATGTTATCATTTTAATTTTACAGGTATTTGATAATTAGGACTAAACACAAAGTACAGCTCATACTGCTGGAAAAAAGATGCATTTTGAATTTTAGTCAAAGCCAAGGTATTGGACACATTTGTGTACCCCTCCTTTCGCCCTATGACAGCTGGGATAGGCTCCAGCACCCCCCGCGACCCTGAATTGGATAAGCTGAAGAAGATAAATGAATGAATGAATGAATGAATGAATGAAGTTTTGACCTGATGGTGGTGCTTGATAAAATCACAAAAGTTGTAACAAATGATCCTGACAGGGATGTGAATGTCTGTAACAGTGGCTCTGAAATTTCAGCTAAGTCAGGTTTTGCACAAGGTTGAAATCTGTTTATTTAACTACACTCCCCACCCATCCAGAAAGTATTCATGGCGTTTCACTTTTTCCACAATTTGTTGTGCTACAGCTTTATTCCAAAATGGATTAAATTCATTCTTTCCCTCCAAATTCAACACACAACACCCCATAATGACAATGTGAAAAAAGTTTTTTGAAATGTTAGCAAATTTATTAAAAATGAAAAATCAAGAACTCACATGTACAAAAGTATTCACAGCCTTTGCCATGAAGCTCAAAATTGAGCTCAGGTGCATCCTGTTTCCACTGATCATCCTTGAGATGTTTCTACAGCTTAATTGGAGTCCACCTGTGGTGAATTCAGTTGATTAGACATGATTTGGAAAGGCACACACCTGTCTATATAAGGTGACACAGTTTGCAGTACATGTCAGAGCATAAACCAAGCATGAAGTCAGAGGAATTGTCTGTAGACCTCTGAGACAGGAGTGTGTTGTTCACCTCCCTGACTAAGGGACCCAATGGTCACTCTGTCAGCGTTCCTCTGTGAAGAGAGGAGAACCTTCCAGAAGGACAATCATCTCTGCAGCAATCCACCACTCAGACCTGTATGGTAGAGTGGCCAGATGGAAGCCAGTCCTTAGTAAAAGGCACATGGCAGTATGCCTGGAGTTTGCCAAACGGCACCTGAAGGACTC
>VUQH01046844.1:0-30444 GCA_015106775.1 Etroplus canarensis
AATAAAATGAACTTTTTTGATTTTGGCAAATGGCTGTAATGACACAAAGAGTGAAAAATTTAAAGGGGTCTGAATACTTTCCGTACCCACTGTATCTTACACAGCTTACAGCTGTAAACAAACAAACATTTACTATTGGAAGCATCCATCCATGTGTCCAGTTCAGAGTCGTGCGGAAGCTGGAGCCTATCCCAGCAGTCATAGGGCGAGAGATGGGGTATACCCCGTACAGGTCACCAGTCTGTTGCAGGGCCAACACAGAGAAACAGATCACCATTCATGCCTACAGCCAATTTAAAATTGCCAATAAATCTAAACCCATGCATGTCTGTGGGAGGTAGCCAGAGTACCTTGAAAGAACCCAGGCAGGCACGGGGCAAGCGTGCAGACTTTATATGTTTATAGTGTAGTGGTTTGTGCTTTCACCTTTGAAGCAAAAGGTTCCTGGTTTGATTCCACATGGGGACACAAGCCCCTCTCACCATGGAGGGTTACGTCAGGAAGGGCATCTGGTGTAAAAACCTCTGATAAATTACCAGTGTGGATTAATCTGCTGTGGAGAATAGAAGGGAGCAGCTAAAAGGTACATTGTTTGTTTATTATTTTGTATTTTTTAATTCTTTAAGATGAGACCTACCAAGAGAAATTTCATTATGTGAATGCACAATGACAATAAAGAATTCCTGATTGTTGATTCTCAGCTGGCTGGTGGATTCATGCCCATGACGTTCTTGTTGTGAGGCTAACCACAGCACCACCGTGCCGCCCTTATTAGAAGCAGTCTTATTTTTTTTCTTCTTTCTTTAGACTGTGTACTCACAACTCTTTGTGGTTTGCATCTTTTTATGTTTTAATATCTTTGTCTGTTCACATTTTTAAGCCATCATAATATTTATCTGATAAAGCTGAATGTCAAAAGGTCAGATTAGATTGTAACTCAGTTTTAATCAGATACAGTTTGTAGTTTCAATGTCTGACTTTATATGGCAGTGTGTATCAGGGGATTGTTATGCAGTTTTTTACTATAAGGCTGCCTTTTTTCGTGACTTTTCAGATTTTGCTGGCTGCAAGCTGTGAACCACATGTATATCAGGTGTTTTTTCTGCCCAGTTGTGGTGTTTGTCAGGGAGATCTGATCATTATTTTTGTCTGAGCGTGAATGTCAATGAAACTCCCATCAGTGACTGTTACAGCATTGGAATGCTGCTCTAAAGAGACAAGAAGACTTTCGCTGGCAGTTACGGCCGTTAGTCTGCAAATGCCTGGTTTTCTCTCTCCCTATCTCTCTCCTTGAACCTCTTTTCCTGTCGTCCCTCATCTCTCTTTCTCACTCTACATCTTTGTCACAGCCTCTCTGTTTTATGTTACTTTTGTTTCCTGCTGCACGCACACACACACACACACACACACACATTCAAACACACATACACTGCTCAGACTAAGCTGTGGGAACAGACCGTGTCCATGTAAATCCTGGCTGTGAGTTATAAATCAGGCCAGTCAACCGTCCAGTACTTTTGTTTGGTCTGATTGAGCCGCTGCACTTTGTCACAGGAAGAGGCCAAAAGCCAGGATATATGTCTTGCATACGATGCCTATATTAGAATAAAATTAGATGACAGAAAACTTAACCAACAGTGGTGTGTTTTAACCATTCAAGCTGTTTGTCAAGTAAAAGACACCCTCTTCACGTGTTAAGAATTTGCTGCTTTCAGTATGAAATGAATGTTTTTGAGTTCTGGACTTTTGGTTAACAAGGTAACCAATTTAAAGACATGAATGGCTCATTTGAAAGTTGTGTGATATATCTTAGGTTTACCATTTAGTAAATTAATTGAATAGGTGTGCAAAGTAATGAAAATGATCTAATAAAAAAGTCTGATCCAGGGTACATTTTTATACAAATGATCTAAAAATGTTTAACTGAAAGTCTAATACTTAAATAGACTAGAGACGATATTCTTTATCATAATTAAGTGCTTATGTTATGTCTATGAAAGCTATGAAACAGAAGAAATAATTTAAGTTGCCACATTTGGAGTCTAGGCAACTTTAATAGACATGTTTTGATTTTTTTGTCCCTTTGCTGTCTTGACGGTAGCTGCAGGCATTATGCTTTCAAATTTTCCCTCTGTCTGTCCAATTTATTTGAGCGTGATATTTCATTAAATCAGGCAAAAATGTTCACTCAGACTCATGGAGGAAATGATGTGAATTTAGGAGTTAGGTGCTCAAGCTCCATAGCACATCAAATTTTTGTCCATAATTCCTACATTAACTATGAAAAATTGTCATAAAATCTTTTTTTGGCTTAAGTGATTACACTTTAGATCTAAAAGTTTGCAGTCAATTTCACTGTGGCATGCTTCTGCTTCTTCTTTAGGCTGCTCCATTTAGGGGTCTCCACAGCGGATCACCAGCTTTGATCTCACCGTATCCCTTTCATTCTCTTTGATAACACAACTCTCTTTATGTCTTCTTTCACTACCTCCATGAACCTTCTCTGTGGTCTTTTCCTCTTGCTTGGCAGCTCCATTTTCAACACCTTTTATCCTGTAAATTCGCTATCCCTCCTCTGCACACATTCAGGCAGTCTCAGCCTTGCCTCTCTGACTTTATCGCCAAACAGCTCAACTTGTTCTGTCCCACTGATGTACTCATTTCCAATCATGTCCATCCTGGTTACTCCCAGGGAAAATCTCAGCATCTTCAACTCTGCCACCTCCAGCTCCACCTTCTGTCTTTTTGTCAGTGCCACCATCTCTAAACCATACATCATCATAGCAGGTCTTGCTGCCATCTTGTAAACCTTCCCTTTCACTCTTGCAGCTATCCTTCAAAGCACCCCTGACATTTGTCTCCACTCCTTGGATGGTTGACCCCGTGACATTATATTATCCTATAAAAATAGTTCTTAGCCTTTGTTTTGCTGATTGTTTTAATATTGTGTGTTGTTTTGCATTCTTTGATTATAATTAGCTGAATATAGTCCAGAAAAACGCTTTGGACAAGCACTATTTTAATATGTCACATTTGAAGTCTTTCTGTTGAAATTTTTTGATCATTTATTGCCCCACGCCTTGAGGAAATTGTTCTTGCATAGATGTTCAATTGATCTCAAGGATCAGCTGATTAGAATTTGGTGGCCAAAAGGTCACTGGGACAGAACACATTTTTGATCATAGCTCAAGAATTCTTACAATAATTAAGGTATAACAAAAATTCACATAAATGTCTTAGGAAAAATTATGTAGTGAAGACATTTTATTTCCAAAAAGTCAAAAGTGAATTTACTGTGACATACAGTCCATAATTTTTTGGACAGTGGAACATATTTTTGCATCTGTACAACACCACAGTGGATTTTAAATCTAACAGTCAACATGTGATTGAAGCATAGATTTTCAGCTTTAACTCAATGGGTTTGACAAAAGTTGACTTTTTTATACATAGTCCCCCATTTCAGAGGTAAAATTACAAAAAATGCATAGTTGTCCAAAAACCTATGGACCCAACTATAAAATAAATTATGCCTGTGGCTGCACCCTTGTAATCAGATTAACTATATTGATAATTTGTCAGAGATTTTATGCCAGAACCCTTCATGGTAAGAGAGGCTTGTATCCCCACCTGGAATTGAACCAGGGGCCTTTCACTTGTAAGATGAATGTGTAAACACTACTCTACAGGGACAATAACTATAAACAGTGCTGCAAAAACACTTTTCTGGCCTTTATTCGGCTCCATAACTGAAGGGACGGAAGGGGAGGTCATCATATTCCATGTTTGAGCAGCTACTGAGTTGGTGACACTCATCTTTGTTGCCCATTAAAGCCCTCAAAACTCTTCTTACGTATAAAAATATAATATGTGGGTCAGAACAGAGTTAGATGCAACCTGTAACTTCACTAGTTGGTGGAGGTGTACGCCTTCAGGGTGGCAATTCTTGTTTAAACAAGCAAAGATAGAAAGTAATGATTAAGTTAAGCACATTTTAGTCAGAAACTAAGGCTCAAAGTCACATAATGATCCTTTTTCAACATATAGCTTAAAGTTTTTTTTCTAAAACCACTAAAGAATATGTGTGGGTGTGGTTTTTTGCTTGTCTTAATGAAGAAAACCAGGTCCATGAGTGAAAATCCCTCAGTGAGGGTCTCTTCAGAGAAGAGGTGATCTCGCTCTTGCTCACATTTCTTCTGCTGGTAGTTTCTTTTTCTTCAAAGGTCTCATTTTGCCTTCATGGAGCTGTAATGACACGGTGTGGCTTTGAAGCCTCCATTCTGGCCCTATTTATAAAACCGCTTGTTGCAGTGGCACTGACTCACTGTCAGCAAGCAGCGGGGAACCAGACTCACACATACAGCTATACACCAGAGAGGCGCAGAGGATTCTGGGAAGGTTTTAACCTCTTCCTCACAGCGTTGCTGGGGAGACAGAGGGATTCAGGAAGTGGGGTTTTGCCAGCGGTCTAGCCAGAGGCCCGTGGGAGGAGGAGGAGGAGGATTTTTGGCAGCAGCTGAACAGATGGAAATCACAGCCGTTGTGTTGGATTCACACATCGTGCGTTGAGACATTCCCACTCTGTGACCATCGCTCAGGTCACTCCACAGTTTAGTCTGTTGTAGCCGGGAGGGGGATAAAGACAGATCTGCTGTGACGAAGTTTTTGGCAGCCACAGATGTTAGTCATTCAGTGATGATCTGCAGCATGTTGAGGGTTAAGCTGGTTGTTTGCTGAGGGGAGTTTCTGAGAAGCCACAGTGTTCGTTTTTTGTTGGAAGTGTTGGTGGATGAATTGTAAAACAAACTGGATCACTGGTTGTAGGGAGTTGTTATTCTGAAAGACTTTGTTTGTAATGCATTTATAATACAGAATGTTTAACAGTGAAAAAACAATGAAAATCACACTCTATTAGTGCTGCCTAACAGAACAGGGCACAAATTCAGAATGTTTTATGGCATATAGTCTACTTTTACAAACCTGAAACATTTTAAGTTCAGTCATGTCCTTAAGAAACTGGAAAAAATCAGAAAATCCCCTGTGAGCACGAACTTCTTTTTAACAGGAGGAGACCTCTAGCAGCACCAGGGTCAGTGAGGGGCAGCCATCTGCCTCGACTGGTTGGGGGACCAGAGAGATGCATTTGTCCCTTCCCTTGATCTATCTACTGTTCACTGAAGCCATGTGAGAAATGGTCTCAATGTCAAGAAGTCATTCTTAAGGAAATGTGTAAATTGCAAATAAATTTCCCCTTTTTGTAGCAAAATATAAAGTAATGAGAAGCAGTTCAAGACTTTTGCACAATACTGCACAAAAGGAAGCAAAGCGCATGTCACAGCAGGGAAAAAAGTGAAAATGACGTTAATAAAGGTTGAATTCCATTTAGCAGCTTGATATTTCAGTTTCAGGGATCTGCTTTTGTGCATGGCTCACTGAGACATTTGATTAGAACACAGTTATCATTAATTTTGTTAATGATTCCTGCTGACCCTCTCACAAAGGCTGGAGTCTATCCCTGCTGTCATGGGGCAAGAGGTACATGCTGGACAAGTTGCCACTCCACTGCAGAGAGACAGGCAACCAGCCCCCCACACATTCACGCTTAGAGTCAGTTTAGAATCTTTAATTAATCTATCCCCCTTGCATGTCTTTAGATTGCAGGAGGAAGCTGGAGTACCCAGACAGAGCCCACACAAGTGCAGGGGCCAGGTTGGCCACCCCACCATCATGCTTCCTCTCATACATTATGTTTCACTTGATATTACATGCCACTTTTTTATCCTCAGCACACAGGAGAGGCTCAGTAACCTGCTGGGACTCCCTGTGGAGCTGATATAAAAGAGCCAATAAAAGGCAATTAATTCTCAGGATAGAGGTGTGCTGAGTTTAAAGTTATTGATTTATTGATGTTGAGATGGACAGATCAGTGCATCAGGTCTCTAGAGTACTACACAAATGCACATGCTTCTTGTGTGTGTGCTACTTTTTTCTCTTTGTAAACTTGATGCCTTTAGAGCCTAATTCATTTTGGACATACAGGTTAAAGTGTGGAGATGGATGGATGAGCAACAGATAGCAGGAAGCAGAAACAAGAGAAGGTCTAAGGAGTGAAAGTGAGATGAAGCCAGAGGAAAAGGCTCTCTCCTGTCTGCCTTCATATTGACTCTTCTTTAAAAATAGAAACACTAGTCAAGCTTTAAAATCTCCTCTCTCTGCCCCTTTTCCTTCTTTGTCTTTGCTCCAGCTACTGAACTGTTGGGAATGTCCTCTTTTCCATCTCTCCAGCTGAGCTCAGAGATTACTTCCTTTCATCACAGTTAGCATCTTCACTATCATTAATAAATCAGACTGTGTCCAAACCTCAGCAATTAAATCGGCTTCTGTTTCAAACCATCTCATTTATGCCTTGTAGTACATGTTTGAATGATCTTTGTGTTTGTACAAATGCTGTAAATGTGGCTTGTAACCTGTTCACACACAAACATACAAAGGTGTTATACTTAAGCGTATTGTTTTTCTGTAAAATGGTTTAAGAAGATCAAGTAGTTAACTGTTTGGTGAGAAAAGAGGAACAACTTTTTTAGTTTATCACATGCAGAATCAGAGTCAATTTATTGCATATACTTTAGAGGGAAAGTCCACTCTAGAATCCAATTTATATACAGTACACCATATGGACAACAGTATTGAGCCACCTACACATTACATCTACACGAGTTTTTGTGACATCCCATTCTAAATCCATAGGCATTAACACAGAGTTGGTCCCTCCTTTGCAACTACAACAGTGTCCACTCTTCTGGAAAAGCTTTTTGCAAGATTTTGGACTGTGTCTATGGGTGTTTTGGCCATTAATCCAGAACATTTGTGAGGTCAGACACTGATGTTGGACCAGAGGGCTTGGCTTGCAGCCTCTGTTCTAGTTCATGCCAAAAATGTGTCACGGGGTTGAGGTCAGGGCTCTGTGAGGACCAGTTAAGTTCTTCCACACCAGTGGAACAGAAAAGGGCCTTCCACAAACTGTTAGTACAAAATTGGAAGTATAGAATTGTCCAAAATCTCTCCCTTCACTGCAACTAAGGGGTCCAGGCCAACCCCGGGAAAACAACCCAATAACATTATCCCTCCTCCAGACTTCACAGTTGGCATAATGCAGTCAGGGAAGTAACATTCTCCTGGCATTCAACAAACCCAGACTCCTCCATCAGGTTGCCTGATCTAGAGAAATGTGATTTGTCACTCCACAGAACACATTTCCACTGCTTCAGAGTCCAGTGGCAGTGGGCTTTACACTACTCCACTCAACAGTTGGCATTTTGCTTGGTGCTCTTTAGAACAACCCGTTCTTTCACAAATGTTTGTAAAGGCAGACTGCATGATTAGGTGCTTGATCTTACACACCTATAGCAATTGGACTAAATTTAGTGATTAAGCGGTGCTGCCCAATACTTCATACACTTACATACTTCTGGCCTGAACAATGTCTACCCATGGTTTTATTGTGAGTTGCCCAGTTTGGGAGATTTTGGGTGGGATATTACAGTATCAAAAATACATTTGAAAAACTCAGCAGTAATGTCTCTTTCCATAAATCATTACTGTGTTCAGAAACTCCACAAACCTTGTTGGCAGTCTCATGTAGGAACTATTTACTTCCTACCACACTACACCCACCAACAAAATAGGGCGTACCGCTAGCTAGCACTACAGCTTAGCTGAGGGAGGACACCAGCATGTCATCATGGGTAGATACTTCCTTCTGAGCAGTCATATTGTTGGTAGATGTAGTTCAGCTAGAAGGAAATAGTTCCTAGATGAATCTGCTCACAACAAGGTTTGCTGAATTTTTGAGCAAAGACAAATTGCTGCTGAGTTTCTCCAAAATTGCAGCACAAGGCAAGTTCCATTTAGTTCCATTATAAACAAGGAAAGGCAGGCAGCTCTGCAACTGATATACTGATATCCTAAAAACCAAGAAGCTCACACCAAAGATAAAGAAAGATAAAGAGTACTGCAAGTCAGAGGATATAAATTTGATCTGCTCATTTAGGGACCAGTTTCAAGAAAAATTTGTTTTTAAAAGCTTGAAAAATATTTTTAAATAATAAATGTAGCAAAAGTGTCCCATGGGGTAAAAAATCTACAAAATAAGAGGCTTTTTTCAGTAATGCAAGAAAGTGGAGCCCATTTCTATTTTAGAAACACTCAGCAGTCCAAAAGGTGAGGTCCAGGTCAGTCTATGTTAACACAGATGGACAGACAGCCACACCTACAACCATTCTAGAATCGCTATTCACTAAATGTGCATGTTTATGGGCTGTGGGAGGAAGGTGGAGTGGAGGCACAGATAGAACATGCAAACCTAACACAGAGAGGCCTCAGCTCTGGTTGAAATCCAGGTCTTTCTTGCGGTGAGGTAGCAGTGCTAACCGCTACACCACCATGCTCTGGGTTTATTGTATATCAAATGATAGAAATGGGAATTTAAGGTGATAAACACAGTTCACTTTTAAATCTTGATCAACTGAAAATAAGGATGAATTATCATCTGTCTTAAAGTTACTTCATTCATGCATTGTTCATCCTTTAAACAAGCTTCAGTGTCATTTGCGTTTCTCTTCTCTCGTCTGTCCTCAGAGCTGCTGTTGTTCCACCTCCATCCAGCTGTCGCTGGACATCTGCAGCCTCCCGAACTCTTTAACTATCATCTGCACACGATCATTAGTTTAACCCAGTTGTTCATTCTCCTTCCTTATTACCCTCATTCTTATTGCTGCATTACTACTGTTATTACTTTACAACTTTGCATCATTCATGACGCCTGCATAATCACACTTTACGCCAGCAATGAATTATAGAGTGCCTCCTCCCTTCTTTTCTGACCTCTTTTTTCTTCCTGCTCTCCCCACATCCCTCTTTCCTCCTACCATCCTTCCTTCCTCTCCTTCCTTCTCCTCCCTGCAGCCCTAAACTGAGATGGAGTCATCAGATGATGATACGCTAAGTGAGCGCTCCTGCGTCAGCGAGCCGTCCTTCCGCAGCGAGCGTTCAGGGGGTTCGTTGTCCCCATGTCCATCAGGTCCTGTGGGCCCACCAGGAGACACGTTGCCGTGGAACCTGTCCAAACATGAGAGGAGAAAGAGGAAGAGCCAGGATTCAGTGTTGGACCCGGCAGAGAGAGCAGTGGTTCGTGTCGCAGGTAAGACGGTAAATCTCATTCTTGCTCTGTCTTTAAATGCTGCCTTTACGCAAGGCTTGGGGATGCTGCCAAGTGAAGCTGTGCTAAATGTGAAGAAGCAGGATTTTGCTGTTAGAGTAAGTGGCACGACTCTCAAGGTCCATGAAGAATGGAAACATTTCTAGAGAGGTCCTCAGGAACTTTAACAACACACGTAGTTTAGAACAACTTCATTGTTTGATTCATGGTGTTCATCAGTTGTATGACCCTGATGTTTTGACCTCTGTAATACTGAGTGCTCCCAGTGGAAAATGCAGAATGCAATAAGAAAACTGACAGGAGCCAAGGAGAAAAGCAATGTCTCTGTGGTTTTTGCTCCGATGGTTCAGTTAGCAGGTTTGAACCCTTCTGGTCTGGTGAGGCTCAACCTGTGAGGTTAGTTGGGGATTCTGCTGTTGACTGCAGGTGTGGATGTGAGCATAAATGATTGTCTGTGTTTAGCCCAGTGATGGCTTGAGTGTTACACAATTGCCTCACATGTGAAAGGTCCCCAGTTTGCAACAGGGAGGAGACACAAGTCCAGCCTTGGGGGTCACAACCCAGTGTACTCACACTCCTGGTCCCAAACCAAAGCATCCGGTATAATCTGTGCCAGATCACATATGGAGATTCATTAGCTGTGGTGACCCTTGGGGTAAACGGAGAAGCTGAAAGTACCTAGCCCAGTGATGGATCAGGTGTATCCTGCCTCTGTCAGCTGGGATTGGTTCCAGCCCCCAGAGACCATGTTTGGGAAAGAATTCAAGAAAATAAGTGCAGGGTATCATTTCAACCTATTGCATCACTATACAAAATAGAAAATAGAAAAAATTTAAGTAGCACCTACAACACGGATTCAGCTTGCTTTGCTGGGGTTCATGTTTGTAAAATGACAGGTCAAGTAAACATAAAATAATAACCTGTAACTCACTGCCATAATATCAGGTTTAGTTAAGAGTTTAAGTTTTGATAATTCTTTGCTTCCTGATTTATTTTGAAGGCATTTCACATCTTGTGTGTTTTTGCTTCCCGTCTGTTTGGTTTCTCACCTTTTGAAATTTTTGACCCGCCTTAATAATTGCCATGATTCTGTTACATGCAGTTTTCTTTCTCTTAATGAGATCATCTATTTGCGAACTACTTTGTCTAACTGCCCCTGGGGTGTTGTATTGAGTTTCTTGAGTTTAGGTTTTCAGTCGTCTGAAGTTTCTCCTTTTGTTTGCATTTTTTGTTGGAATCAGCTTACGTGTCATTTAGGTGTTGTGCGTTGATTTTTGCAAGTTCATTGAAGTTACAATATTACTTTTATTTTGCAGCGTGCCAGTTTACTCCTTGGTGTGCTGCATTTGGGATCTCTTTTGAATGCTTTCTAAATAAATATCTTTCTTGGAGATGTTTTTCAAATTTGCTCACTGTATTAACTTTGTGCAGGAGTGAAATTATAGCTATATGACAATCAAACCAATCAAATATTTTCAATGCAGTTAATAGCTACTAATGCTAAGACTTTATACAGCATAAAAAAGAGGTGGAAACTGGCCAGCTGTCAACCTAGCCCATGCCTGATTTGGCCCATGGGTGGTAAGTTGAGTATCACTGATGGAGACTCAACAGTCCCTGTGATTTACAGACTAGCTTTATACTATATATGCTGAAACATATACTTTACAGTGAGTTAACAGAAAATAAAGTGGTAAGAAATGCGTAGGCAGCGCATCTAAAGCACTAACGCACAAACCCTGACACAAGCCTGACCTTTTGTTACTGAAAAGACTCTTTCTTAACAGGTAATGCGTTGCTCTCATACTTTTTGTCTTTTTATCACTAAATGTCTCTGCAAAAATGTTTTTTTTTCTTGTAATAAATTACACTTACTTTATGCGTACACACCACTCTCATATGCACACTGACATTTTCTCTAGTCACAGGGCTGTCATTAAGCGTACTCTGAAAAAGCCCCATCTTCTTAAATGTCAAAGGGATGAGAGGAAAAATCTAGTTATGCATCTTATATTTATACCTAAGATGAAGATATCTGCAGCATGTTATTAAAAGTGTTATCGTGCAACACTGAAATGTATTAATCACTGTTTATTTTTTAAAAACGGTGGTTAGCAAATATCATTAAAAAGCATGTACTCATGGTTCATGTTGTGATTTAAAGACATAAGAGAGGAGCTTAATCTCAATTTCCAAGCACAAATCAGATATCAAAGTTAGGAGATAGTGCTTTCCTCCTGTGTTTGTGGTAACAGGAAATGGAGGAGAAATGTAGGTTACTCAGTTCTCTGGAGAACCCGGGGCTTCCCTGCTCACGTAATGAGACACTGGCAGCACACTAATGGCTTTCCCCTTTTTTAAGCAAGGGGAAGAGAGGACCTATAGTTTGATAACTGAGGCAAATACTGCGAAAGTGGGCTCAGTGCTGGAGCTCTTATCATCTGTGGCTTTTCCCTCACACATCATCTAAAGATTGTGCTGATTATTTACAGTTTGAGGCTTTTATCACATAAATGCACGTCAGTGGATAGACAGCCTGGCCTCCAGCTTCCTTAGCACACTGTTATACTCCTCTACTGGCCAGCAGTTGACACAGTTATAGAAGGAACTTAAGATCACCAGTATAACAGCCTTCCTCTGAGCAGCAGGATCAGTAATCATATCTTATCATCAGCAGTTCAATAAAGAGGGATTATTTAAAGTAAATAAACATGATTTTTTGAAGTACAAAGTTTGCATAATAAATTATTTAGCGATTATATTGCGGTAAAACTACATGGCAGAGTAGAGTGGTAGGAAATAGAACAGCACCACTGGGGTCTAGATGCTGGAGGTGGAGGAGGAGCAGGTGGAGACTTGAATGAGCGTCTCGAAGTGACCAGAATAGGGTGGAGATGGGGAGGAGACAGATCTCACTAATGACAGTCTGAAAGGCAGAATGACAGAAAAGCACTGAGATTTAAAATGATGGAACAGAAGCTGATTGGCTCTGAGAAAGCAGGCAAGAAAATGATTGGACCAGAGTGATGATGACAGACTTGAGTTTGACAACATGGAACAACAGAAGTGATGTTAAGAACAGACTGGAAACCC
Organism: Etroplus canarensis; assembly: GCA_015106775.1. Classification (NCBI taxonomy): domain Eukaryota; kingdom Metazoa; phylum Chordata; class Actinopteri; order Cichliformes; family Cichlidae; genus Etroplus; species Etroplus canarensis. The sequence continues at coordinate 12,311 of VUQH01046844.1, forward strand.
GAACACCCAGGAATGCAGGCAGACGAGTAAATATACATCTTTCTTATTGAACTTATACATAAGCTTCATGACAGCTATCAAACAGAAGCATAAATACTTTGTAGGAAGTGTCAGGGTCCCAGGGTTTTGTCTTGTTTTTGAGTTTTGGATTTTTATGATGCCTCCTCCCCTGAGTAAGCTCCACAGGCTTCTAACCAGATTTTGTATACTTAATCACCTTTTGACGTTGTAGGATCACATGGGGCTGTCGGTGAAAATATCACTGCCACCATAAGAGCTTACTGAGCTGCTGGATCAATGGCAATATTCGAAAGGTTAAGCACTATGAGAGGTAAAAGAATGGATCAGATTTTAGGTGAAGGCATACTGACCGAGTTCTAGGCATTTCATTTTTTTTAAAGTTAGATATGAAAATTTCAGACTACCCACACTGTCCCACAAAAACACAGTGTTTTCTCCACCTTTAGTTTGTTGGGATCTGGTCCCCTGACTTTCAACATGATTAACTTGCATAAACCTAAACAAGGTGCCACTGGATGTCTGTATGCCTGTGCATTAAAAATGTCTCATGATTTATGCTTAATAATTCTGTTAATCATTGTCATTTGTACATTTATGACCAATTTAATGTTAGATTAGGTGGAATCAAAAGCGCTTTTCCTTTCATAAACATGGACATTTCCAAGTGACCCCAAACTCTATTTAAAAATAAAATATACACCCATACTGTGTTCCTTGACATTCCCACTTCCCAGTGCAAGCTTTGCTCTTGTTTTATGGGAAGTATGAAGGGTGGGATGTTAAAGTAGGCAAAACAGAAAGAGGTGACAAAAGCCAACATTACAGCCATGGAAATGGCATGTAGGTCAGAGTGAAGGAGTTCATATCACTGCTTCAGTTAGAGACAGATCACTCTGTGTGTGTGTGTGTGTGTGTGTGTGTGTGTGTGTGTGTGTTGTCTTTATATCTCAGTGTTAATGCTCTTATAGCACAGACGTGAAGAAAATTTCTGATATTTCGTGCAAAAGGAAACCATTTTAAGACCTCTTGCATTAATGTTTTAGAGTCTCTTCTATTCACGAGAGAAGTCTGTCAGCCACATTTATGGCTGGTTTAAGAGAAGCTTTCAGCTGAATCTCATCCTTCCTAAATCTGTCAGCAAATGTTTGGAGGAAAGCATCTGATGCCTGATGCTGCAACAGAGCTGCTGTTAAAGATTTTTATTTTTTGCTTAAGTTAACATACTTAGTTCTCTTACATTAAATTCAATTTCATAATGGAGAGGAATTGGCGCCTGCATGTTTTCATGTGAGTATGAAGAAAGCGGGCTTCTGTATGTGGTTGATTAGTTTATCTGTGCAAAGGAACCTGATGTTCCCTGCCAAGTGAAAATAAAATTAGCAGAATTAGACGTACAGGTTAGTGTGGTGGGAAAGGAAAATGGGAACGAGAAAAAGGGGATTTCAGTTTGTATATTAGGTGACTGAGAGTGCATATGATTTTAAAGTAAGAAATGTGAGTTGGTCACACATACAGATCTGCACGTGCACTGTGTTCGAAATGGAGATAATAATAGATCCAAAGGAAGAGATTAAAAGGCCCCATGTGGTTAAAAATAAATACATCTGTGAAGATTGTATGAAATTATGAAAAAGTATCTGAACACAAACATAAAAACAACTGGAACCAAATGATAATTAGTCTGGAGGTAACACACACAAAATGTTGAACTATTCTGCTCATTTCTAGACCCATTTCTTTATTCTTGGACTCCACTAGAATAGTTTTGCATGATTCACAGTTCAAAATAATCCCTTTGTATCTTATTCCAAGCCTTGAAGCAACCCCTCAGTTCATGCACTGTCGGAAGTGATATGTTTTAGCCCTTCCCCTTTTAAGGCAACTTTCTTCTGATTGGCTGCTCCACACAAACTGAAAGTTTGAATAGCAGCTGGGTGGATCTTCTTCTGTCACAGCCCAGAGTTATGACCGTAACAGCAACACCTACCCCTACACCACTGTGCTTAAGAGTTGGTATGAGGTGCTTGTGCTGATATGCTGTGTTTGGTTTTTACCAAAAGTGGTGCTGTGCATTATGTCCAAACATCTCTGCTTTGGTCCCATCTGTTCAAAGGACATTACTCTAGAATTTGTAGGGTTTGTTCAGATGCAACTTTGTAAACCTTAGCTATGTCATGTTCTTTTTAGAGAGAAAAGGCTACCCTTCCAAGCAAGCCATGCTTGTTCAGTCTTTTTCTGTTTGTACTGTCATGAACTCTAACATATTAACTGAGACTTGTAGAGTCTGAGTTGTAGCTCTTGTGATTTTTTGCAGTTTCTCAGATCTTACGGTGAATTTAGTGGAATGTCCACTTCTGGGAAGATTGTGTCATTGTGTTAACATACACCTGAATGCTCGGGATCAGCCAACTGGCAAAACCTCTGCTGTTATTGAGGTGGTCACACTGGCTGATGATCAGTTAACTATGTGCATTTGATTAGCAGCACATAGTTGCTACTTACCCTCTGAATTCCTATGGAAGTAGTGAGGGTGTACTTAGTTTTTCACAGAACTGCAGTGTCCTGTGAAAACTTTCGTTTTTCCATGTCTGTGCATATGCTGACCTCATTATTTGAAACTTTGGCCATGTTTAATATGAACATCCTTTGTAACCACCATTGTATATATTTGACAGAAATAAGAAAAGACATAATATGTACACTTAAAGTAAAATTCCCTCTGTTAAACTATTCAACAAACTATGACGTTAAAAAAATGATCCTAAACTTAAATCATGCTGTTAAAAAAACCCTTATTTAGCCTGAAAATGGATGGAATTTTGACCCCAATATGACTTAACTGACATCAGCCTTCTTACCAAGATCTTTTCTTTGCTGATTACAAATCTAATTACAACCAGATCTGAGCAGAGATGTCAAATCATTTACTATGCTGGAGTCTGGTTTAAGAGCGTTGGCACCACTTTTATGTCCTGTGGTCATCATTTTACGGGAGATGATCAAAACTACACACAGTAAAGTCTCACAGCAAAATGGGTTTTTCTTTTCAAGTAGAGATAATGAAGAAACAAAAGCCTTTTCAAACAAGAGCTGCAGGGTAAAATCTGAGAACACGTTCAGTTTTTTTTATTTTATGTGCAGTTTTCAAGTTTTAAGGCTGTTTTTATTTTAGTAAATCCATCAGTCATGGCTGCTCTCAGATCTGTGGGGGTGAATACAAATGATCTCATATGTTCTTAATGAACTCTCGAGGAGCATGACTTTTCCGCCTTTCTGCATGCAACATGTAGTGGAAATGTAGCAGTTTGGTGATGTGTGTGTGTGTGTCAGTGAAGAGCTCTGAAAGGTAAAGAGAAAAGCATTTAAGCGTCATTATCTCTAATTATTAAAAGAGACAGTTAGACAGGGAGGTTTCCTGGCAGCACCTTTAGGCTGAGTCAGCGAGTCAGACTTGTTTGCACCGAGTTCATTCGGTTCTGATGGCAGCAGGTAGCAGCCGAGTTGATGTTGGCGCTGCCACAAACCACCCAGGGGTTGAGACACAGACGACACCTTGCCAACACTGCCAAAAGTCTGCTGTGTGAGATTTTCTCTCCACTTGCCAAAGAAACATTTGTGAAAGCTGCTGATGTGCAGGCTATTTTCTTTACGTCTAGATTCACTGGAAAGTGGAGAAAATGCTAAAATGGAAACCGCTCTTACAGATTCAACCATTACCTTGAATTCAACACAACTCTCTTCCAGGATGCAATGCTACATCCCCCAAACATTAAGGTTTTAGCCCTCTTGGGCTTAAATGTAGCATTTTTGTCATGGCTGGATAAACACATGTGGAGGCAAAAATTAGCTCTGACCCTCTTTTGATGATAGAATTCACCTGCAAAACTGGCTTTTGCCACTCTATAAATGATGTACAGTTAGGGCCACAAGTTTTGGAACTCTTACACATTTTTTTTGTAATCATGTCATTGTACATCACAGTGGATTTTAGATCAGTCAAATTGCAATTGAAGTTTCGGCTTTAATTTAAGGGGTTTGACAAATGAATATCACTAACTGTTTAGGAATTACAGCCATTTCTATGCATAGGCTCTCATTTTCAGAAGCAATAGGGCAAGCTACCATAAGTTTTAAATAATTTTTTTAACTCTTCTTCTTCTTTCGGTTGCTCCCATTAGGGGTTCAATGTTCAGTTAAACTACCTCAGTTCATCCTAGTAGTGTGATAGAAATATGATGTGGATAGTACTGTGGTCCAAACCTGCTGGCTAGCCCGGGCATGTTGTTTCAGTCTTCTTTCAGGCTTCTCCCTGTGCCTTAGGTTTCTGCCCAAAAATGTGTTAGGCATTTCATGTAGATTTAAATGTTAGTGCTTGTCTCTCTGGGTTTGCCCTGTGAATGACTGGTAGCCTGTCTAAGTTGTACCCTTTCACATTCCCAAAGTCACCCAGGATATGCTCCTGCCCCCCTGGGCTAATTGGATAAGTGTTATGAGAATGGATGCATTGCTGACTGATTAATAAAGCACACCATATGTATACATGAAATAACCTTACATGGTATTCTTAGGTTTGATGCTCTTGCTTTACAGTGGTCTGAGCCTGTTCATCCTCTTTACCAGACTGACAAACTGTTGACAGCAGACATTTTTATAGCCCATATCCTTTTTTTTCAGATGTGCTAAATGGCTTGATCCGACTGTCAGAGCAGGAGTCTCTCACTGTTAAATTCACTCTGCAGAGCCTTTCAGTTTAAGCTTGCGCTTCTGGTAATATCCCATATCTCCCAGGCTTGTTAAGTGCTCACTCAGGCGTATGAAGCCTATTGTGATGATTTTACATTTTACATAATCTCTACTATGTGTTTCCACTGACCCCAATTTCCCCTCAAACAGAGGTCAGAATGTGAATATATTAGCATGGTTTTACCAATAAGCCAAATCATTTACAGTCAAATTACAACATACTCTTACAGAATAAGTATAAGCAGCACAGAGAACCCAAGAAGAATGTATTCTTTTCTGGCTAAAAATATCTATCTTTATTTTGGGAAAAGTTGCATCGCTACAAGACCAAAGTAAGAGCAGGCAGAAGTAATGGAGGGTGAGAGGAGGAAACACTGGGAGCTTTGTGAACAGATCAGTTTTTCACACTGGAGAGGATAAAGAGGGACGTTGCTGTCCTAACTGGACTCTGTTATTTAGACTCTCTGGGCTACTCTGCCTGTCTGCTGAGCCTGAATGTCAATGAAACCAACTAACAGCTGCTGGTTTTTCTGTGTAAAAGAATTAAAGTTTGGTATTTGAATGAAGTACAATTCAAAGTAATGGTGAGCTTTAGATACAGAATTCTGAGTTTTCTTTAAACAGATGAATACTGACCAGAATAAAACTATTTTAAAAGCAGTTTGTTAGTCTAGCATTGACTGTATATAAAAGATAGACGTAGTCGCTCTAACGTCACCCATTGTTTCTCGTTTTAAGTCCTGTTTTTGGGCCTTGTTGCTGCCTTGAAAACATGATTTTGTTTTTAATGAGCAATAACCCCAGGATACTGGATGCTCATATGGTGCTGACTTTTCAATCACAGAGTGGCTTTATCATCTATTTTACGCTATACTGGACTATAACTTACGAACTAAGCATGATTTTATATTAAATAAGGCTTAAAACAAGTGACTGAGATGATAAATTGATTAGCAAACTATTTATTGATGTCATAAATCAGGGGAAAATATAGTAATTTTCTCATAAATGTCTATACAATCAGACTTCTTTTAGCAATTGGAGGAGTTGCCCCCATCTATCTATTAGGAGGAATACAAGTTTAAGGCAGTTCTGCACTAGTTTCGCTCTTCAGACCTGAAGGGAATGTCCATTTTTTAAGTACAGTCTATCTAATCTCATAAACAGGCTTGACTAACATTAGCCAGGGTTCTGATTTAAAAGAAATTTAAAAAACCAAATAAATAAAAATGTCTTTGTGACTTGAAAATTCTCCATGAATGTTCCAAGAAGCTGGGTGTTTGTTTTCTACTGGTACTAAAATGCAACATGCATTTGCTGACCAAAGTTTATTAACATATTCTTCATTCATCTTCTTCTGCTTATCCAATTCAGGGTTGTGGGGGGGCGCTGGAACCTTTCCTAACTGTTATAGGGCGAAAGGCGGAGTACACCCTGGCAGGTTGCCAGTCTGTCGCAGAGCTAACACAGATAGACAAACAACCAACAAAATCCAGACATATTCTCAATCTGTAAATACATGCAAAAGCAAACAAACAAAAAAAAACTTCTTTAAGTGTATGTGCACATGAATTGCTCTATTCATCCAGTCATCCATTTTTGCTGCTTATACAGGTCCAATTGTGAGTGCAGCACTCTAAGCAGAGATGCTCAGACATCCCTCTCCCTGGCCACCTCCTCCAGCTCTTCTGGGAGGACACCAAGGTATTCCCAAGCCAGACAAGAGATATACTCTCTCCAGCATGTCCTAGGTCTGCCCCAGGGCACGCTCCATTTGGACATGTCCAAAACGCCTCACCCAGGAGGTGTCCAGTAGGCATCCTTATCAGATGATCCACCTCAACTGGTTCCTTTCAATGCGGAAGAGCATTGACTCTATTCTGAGCCCCTCCCGAATGACTGAGCTCCTCATCCTCTTTCTAAGAGAGAACCTAGATACCCTTCGGAGAAAGCTAATTTTCGCTGCTTATGTCTGTGATCTCATTCCTTTGGTCATTACCCAGAATTCATGACCATAGGTGAGGGTAGCAACATAGATTGAATAGATAGATTGAATGGTAAATTGACAGCTTCACTTTAATTCTCTCCTTAACACAACTTGTACCAATTCATCTGTCAGTCTCCTTTTCTCTCCTTCCCTCACTTGTGAACGAGATCCTGAGATACTTAAACTCTTCCACTCAGGGCAGCAACTCATTCCCAACCTGGAGTGGGCTCTCAAGCTGACACCCGTGGCCTCACACTTAGAGTTGCTAATTCTTATCCCAGCTACTTCACACTCGGCTGCAAACCACCCCAGTGCAAGCTGGAGGTCATCGTTCCATGAAGCCAAGAGGACCTCATCATCTGCAAAAGCAAAGATGAGATCCCGAGACCACCAAAACTGACTCATTGCTTTCCATATTCAGGATTATAGAGACTGAATTTAAAGCATGTTTAGATCTCTGTTCATTGTTTTAGGCATGTAATGTTGTATATTTTCTTTGATTTAGTTTTGTGTAAATGCATTAACTGAGGATGTTGTAGCACTTATTTACACAGCAAAACAAGGAAAAAAATGAAAGCATGTGTGATACACTTAACTCTGTGTGTGCGTGTGTGAGGCTGTAGCAGTGATAATTTATGCATGTGAACATCAGGACCCCAGACGTCTGTGCCTGCATGTAACTTAGGCGTCCGCCGTTCCGCCTGCTGCTGCTCTTCCTTCCATATTTCTTTGCAGGCAAACTGAAAGGAAGCCTCAGCTCAAGGCCTTGGCTGTTTCCCTGTTGCTATAGTGACGTGGTCTACTCTGTTTCCATGGTTGTGTGAAGTGAGGAGAAGCAATGGCAGTGGGGGTTAGAGAGAGAGAGACAGTGGATATAAAAGGGGGCAAAACAAATAGTGAAAGAGTGAGAGAGTGTCAGAATTTTAATTTGGAGTGGAGAAAAGAGGACCGAGAGAGAGGAGTGAATGATTGGGTCAGTTTACAAAGTAATGAAGACGAGAGAGAAATGGAGTAGGAGAAAGAGAGAGGGGGAGGCAAAGAGGGAGAAGAAAGGGTGACTTTTGAATAGATATGAGGGTGAGGGAGGTCATAAAACAGAAAAGAGAATGATTAACAAAAAAGGGGATGAAGAGAAGCACTGGCAACCTAAAAAAGAGACTGGGAAAGAGAAATAAGCTGAAGGAGCAAGACAGAAAGGAAAAATAAAAAGACTTAGATGAGAGAAAACAGAAAGAGCAAAAGAGATATAAACAGAGAAAACTGAAGAGCACTGAGACTGAAGGAAAAGAGAGTAGTTGTATGGAGAAAAAGAAACCTTGAAGGTGATTAAAGGAAGAGCATGAAGAAAGAAAGTGAAACCTGACAGGATGGATGTAGAGCGACAAAGAAACAACAATCTCCAAGCACTATAAAGTTTGACAGTTTTTTAAAAAAATGACAAAGCTGAAGCAATGTAGCCCAGCATGGCTCAAGCAAAAAATTGTCCAAATAATTCTTACGTTTACCATAATGCAAAAAGACAGTGTGTCTTAGCCATAGGCTGTATGTTGAAACTAGATGAAGCCAATGCTGAAGCACTTAACACCTGCATTCTTTCCGTTGGCCTGCAGGAGTCAGACTCCTCAGGTTGCAAAGAGAAGTCACACTCTGTAGAAATCTATGGGAAGACCTCAGTAAACATTTTCCTGATAAATTTATGGTATTTGTCATTAGGTTCAAGTGTAATTTAATACAAAATTCTGTTAATTTTTAAATTATAGTTTTATTTGAAGTAAAATGGGCAATGAGGCAGGATATGCTCTAGGGTGTACAAAGAGCTTATGATGTCTGGTTTCAAAAGGCAAAAATGTCAAAATGCTCAAGTTGTGGGTTTAAAATCACAGATCACAAACAAGTGGGTGTCTGCATCCATCTTTAACATAACATACTGATACACACGTCTTTCACCAACACCACTGCCACATTTCATAACTCAGGGTTATATTAAAAATTACTCATTTTCAGTTAATGTTATTCAGAGCAATAGAAAATTCATACCGCAAAAAATGAAAATCAGTGGAATTGTTACTTTAAGATGGGAAAATGTATTCATTTACACAAAAGTATTTTGGCCATGCAGTCCTGTGAATAAGTACATTCCATGATTAAATCGCTCATAGAAGAAAATTTAGCAGCAATAACTTCAAATAGTCATTTTCTGTATGACTTTTTATTTTTTACAACTTTGCTTCAGTTCATTGAGGTTTCATTTATGCAGCGCTCTCTTAAGGTCCCGCCACAGCATTTCAATCGGGTTGAAGTCTGGACTTTGGGCCGTTGCAACACCTTGATTCAATTCTTTTGCTGCCATTCTGTTGCAGATTAGCTGGTGCGCTTGGGATCATTGTCCTGTTGCCTGACCCAATTTGAGCCAAGCTTTAGCTGTCAGACAGATGGCCTCACATTTGACTGTAGAATACTTTGGTATACAAAGGAGGTTGTGTTTGCCTCAATGACTGCTAGGTGCCCAGGTCCTGTGGCTGTAAGACAAACCCAAATCATCATTCTTCCACCACCGTGCTTGACAGTTGGTATGAGGTGTTTGTACTGATATGCTGTGTTTGGGTTTTTTTTGCAAATTTCCTTGGTTATTGCACAGTCTGACATTTTGGTGAATTTGCTGGGACATCCCCTCCTGGGAAGATTGCGGTACTGTATTACACACACCTGAATGCTCCAGACCAACAAACATCCGGAACTTTTGCTTTTATAGATCAGTTAATCAGGTACATTTAATTACCAGCACCTGGCTACTATTTATTTTATTTTACTGTTGTTATTGGCTCACTGGGGCCTCGGGAACTAATTTCGTTCCATTCTAATGTAAGTGCAGATTGAAATGACACTAAAGACTCTTTGAATCTTTGAATCTACTACTTATCCTCTAAATTCCTAAGGAAGCAGTAAAGGTGTACTTTCCTTTTTTTCACGTGACTGTGTTTAGCTTACTATGTGCTTTTTCAAGCCATATTTAACTAGATAAAAATAAACTGAAAATAAATAAATGATATATTATGTTGACACTGTAGAATATGGGAAATATGGCTTGTTCATATGTAAAATCCAGTGCTGTACATCCACATGCAAATTACTTACTTGACCTATTTGTACAGTAAAAGGCGATGTAAACAAGCACATTTTGGAGTGACAGTTTAAATTGCATGGTGGTGCTGATGGGTAAAGGGTTAAATTAGCAGCTGAGCAGCATCATGACTACTTAACAGATACTTGCTGAGCAGAAACTGGTGCAGGCAGAGGTATCTGGGTTGAGATATTTATTTATCTCTTTTTTTTTAAATCTTTTAAACTTAAATTTTTAACTGTAGAAATAAAAACTAGTCCTGTCTCTGTCACATGTCATATGTTTGCATGTTTATATGTTGCACCAGGTCCTGGAGAAACACTATTTCATTTCACTATGTTCTGCGTCAGCTATATGTGGTTGAAATGACAATAAAGCTCTCTTGAATCTTGAATCTTGAGAATGATGGAGGCTGAGCTTTAGCTGAGTCTTTCCCTTCTGTTCCACATATGAAATCCAGTGCTGTACATTCATATGTATATTTCATAGTTGTCCCATCTGTAAAGGATACTGTAAAGAATCACAGAAACTGTTATACCATTTATATTTTCTCAATCGCTAACAGATGTTGCTGATTACGTGCATTCTTGAACCAGCCATGAATTTATACACATGCTTTGTTCTTAGAATCTTTTAAATATTTTATCAGCAGTACATTTTTTTTTTATCTGTGATTGAGTTTGATGCTATTTGTGAAAGTCATAACTGTAGACCAAAGGTCAGACTGCAGAAAGAGTTTTAACTTTAAATCCAAGTCACTCACAATAGATTTGATATAATCTCTCTATGCTGGTATTTAAGGACACCGAGCCGCTTTACTGGGTTGCAATTCAAAGAAAAATGCAGGCGTGAATAATGAGATCAGATTTTTTGATGTTATCTTTAATTTTTTTGGTATTTTAATAAATAGGCAGGAAAGCAACAAAGAGGGTCAGTGGGAAATATTTGTGGCTGACGTTAAAGTCAGAAGGCGAGGTGGAGCTCTGCAGCTGAAGTGTTGGTCATGCAGTTGTGTAGAGGACTTTATGTGCTTTTGGCTCGCAGAGCACATTCATTGTGCAGCTGGACTCTGCATGCAACACAGACACATAGCAACACACACGCTCAGTAATAAACACAAACATGAGCAAACAGGAAGACTCACAGCTGAAAGAAAACTGATTTATGTGTGGTTAGCTGCATAGTGATACACACATTTTTTCTACTTTTATTTAGGTTCATATATGTATATTTACTGGGATTGCAAACCATGAGGTGAAAATGAAAACATAAAAGTGGAAAAACATAAATAAAAGGTCATTAGCTCAACTTTGACTCAGGCTCTTCTGTAATTTCCATTCTCCACCACTAGACGGGGATATAACAGTTTCAGACACTGACAGGTTGTATCCTTTTTCTAGAGAACCAACTGCTGTCTTTGTCATTATAGGAGTGAAAATGTGTCTGTACCTTAAACAGTCTTGCTGTTTCGTACTTTTCAGTACTCTGGTAATGAAGGAACAGGGCCATGTCAACCTCTATTTTGTTTTAATAATTTGGTGTGAGGAGGCTGCAGACTTTAATTTCTAATATTTTTTATTCTCCTTCTTTAACCTTCTGTAGATGCAGAGGGCAAATGTGTTATTGGAAATATGTGTGCCAGATTTGTATCCTGAAGCTTTGTATTTTCACTGGAGTGGGGTTAATGTGATGTGTGTTTCTTGCTGTAATGAAAGGGGAGGCCGGGTGAGGGGAAACACAAACAGGATGCTCAAAGTAATGAAAGATGGGATCAGATCTCTACAGAGAGTTAATTCTAATTATTCACTTTGGAACTGATAATATCTTGGTGTAATTATTATAAACAAATGAAAGTGTTTTCAAAATGACTAAAGGCATCTAAAATCAGACCAACAGTGCTTATATAATTAAACAACATTTCCTTTAATGGTTTAATTTTCTTGTGCTGAAAGGAAACTCTTCAAAGGTTTCTTATTTGTACAAATTGGATTTTCTTTCTTCTGCTGCCCTGCAGCAAAGCAATATTTCAGTTGTCTGCAGAGAGTGCTAGCTTGTTGGTGATGGCCTTGCTCATTAATGATGTGCTGAGATTAAAGGGAAGGAAGAGGAAGGATGGGATAAAGTAAAATGTATGAGTGCAATACCTGCAGGGTCAGTGAACCACTGACATGATGAAGCAGTATGTGCTGTTGATGCTGGTTTATTTACTGACCAGGTCTTCCATTTATTCCTTTATTTTTCTATCATGTTACATGGAGGAGATTCTGCTCTAAATGACTACATGTGTGCATGGATGCTATAAATGATGATACACATCTAATGCCAGATCTGTTGCAACAGCTGTGATGCATGCATAAAAAGACATGCAGCATGGTGTATGAGTGGTTAGCACTGTTACCTCACAGCAAAAGGGTCCTGGGTTCAAACCCAGGTAGGGCTCTTCTGTGTGGTGTTTGCATCTTTGCTCTGTGCTTGCGCAGGTTTTTCCTGTCATTGAAAAACATGCTAGAGTAATGCTGTCTATGTCGGCTCAGGACACTCTCGCAAAAGCATTTCTTAATCTCAATGGTTAAATTAAAAAAAAAATCTGTATATAATACATTTATGTATTCTTCCTGTTTATATTCATTTGCACAGAAAAGGAGCAAAGAAGAATGATAAAATGTGAAATATCATCTTTGAAATATACACTGACTGGCCACTTCATTCAGCTGCTCGTCAATGCAAATATCCAATCGGCCAATCGCTTGACAGCAACTCAGAGCATTTAGGCATGGTCAGCATTTCATCCCCACACAAATTTTTCAATAACAGTTAATAAGTGGCCATAGGTCCCTATGTGTGTTTTATAGATCGTCTTCGTCTTCTTTCATCTGCTCCCGTTAGGGGTTGCCACAGCGGATCATTTGCCTCCCTTTTACCCTATCCCTTGCATCCTCTTCTCTCACTCCAACCCTCTGCATGTCCTCCTTCACTACATCCATAAGCCTTCTCTGTGGTCCGCTTCTTCTCCTCCTGCCTGGCAGCTCCATCTTCAACATCCTTTATCCAGTATAGCCGCTATCCCTATAGATAAAATAGATAAAAGTGCTGGAAGCACGAGTCAAACCTTAGCCCTCATAGCTATGGGGCCTAATATGTAATTGATCTCACAAAAATTATCCATATAAACTGGAATTCATCAGGTAAAAAGTGTGTAGACCTCTCACAATGTGCACACATGCTTTGTGAAAACTTTTCAAATTCAAGACATTTTTTAAGGTTAACTGAAAAAACAAGGTAACACAAATTTTATTAATGGAAAACAGCCAGATTCACAGAGCTTTCTTTCTTTCTGGTTACACACCTCCCTTAAAATAAATGATAACTCACAAGCTGTCCTGTAAACAAATTAAGTGCGTACTTAATTTTGTAAGACCTTGAAAATTGTTATTCTAATTTATTCATGCATAAATATGGCTTCTCTGGCAATGGTACACTTGTTGTCTTGCCATTTCCTTTTTTTTTTGCCTCTGCCACAAAGCTTGCAAAGTAGATAGTCTGAATGAAGGTTTTAATTTCACAGTCACTGAAATTGCACTTCTTCTTTGCGGTTTGCTTCATTGCCATGTCGAATAACCTGTGGCACAAACAGTGTTTTATATACAAATGATTAATTAAGGGTCTAAAATCTATTCATGGATCAAATGGGAGTGGAAATAAGGTGAGCACGTGCGTATAATGTCACATTCCTGCATTTCTGCCCTTTCATCTATCTGGCCCCTGATCTGCCTGTTACTGGTTTGAAAGTTATCTGCCTTGTGGTGCCATTCATGCATCTTTTATTTGTGTTTCGATCCAATATTGATTTCAGCAAGACATCTCCAATCCACATCTGCCTCCCCGCTTGACATTTTCAGCTTTTTCTACTTCGTAGACTCTATTTTCCAGTCAGAGAAATGTGAGGTTCTTTTCTGCCAGAATTGGCATGGGATTGTGCTTTACATAAAGGTTATCTTTATGTGTCTCTGTGGGATTAAGTGACATAATCTCCAGGGTATTTAAATGAGGCTGCTTTATGAGCTTTAACTTCAGAATCCTGGCATTTGGAGATTATCCACAGCAGGACAAGGATGACTTCTGGTCAGAATGATCCAACATACAATGAAAGCATTAATGGAGTCAAATACAGAACATTAAATATGCATGTTTTAAATTGAAGTGAACATTTCACCAGCTTTGAACTGACATGTGTCGTTTCCAAGAAAATGTCTAGAGAAGCATTTAAATGTAATTAGGTTTATAGGCCTGTTAGCAAGATTGTATCTTCAGTTTGAATTGTTTTGCCACAGCTCAGTAATGTGTAGTTAGCCTTTAGATGGCAGTGTGCTCCAGAAATTCAGCTTACCCACCACCAAAACCTCCAGACATTAGTGAGCTTATTTAGTGCATTTTGCAAAGTTGTTTACTGAATTTTTCAGATTCTCAAAATTGAAAATTAAAATACAGTTTCCTATCATTACAATGATGACCTAATATGGCCAAAATGCACTGTAATTGCAGTGCATTCTAATTTCAAATTCTAGGTCTTCACACTACATATGCCACCTGCCTATATATTTAGACATATTTTACCACAACAAAATTATGTAATTGGACAATGCAATAGTCCCTCTCTCCCCCACTAGGGGGGAGCAGGACTATTGCGACAACTGATCCTCCTAATACAAAGAAGTTTTCCCAGAATATATTTCTAATCAGCCTCCATATGGCATATTTTCTTGGTTTGCCTGCATGTTTTTGTTCCAACAAATAAAAAAATCTATTCATTCCTTTTCTAACTGGACATAGTCCAAACATAATAAATGACAAAAGCATGAAAGCCTGACCATCTAATCAAGTTAGCTGGAACCCTTTTGAAAAATTTGTGCCAAGGCATCTCTGACTTCATCATCTGAGGATGATTGCATGTGCTCATGCATGATCAGCTAGATGGGGGACTGATAGCCATGGAACGATTACTAAACAAACCTGCAGGGAGCTTTTGAGCCAGATTTTCTATTAATACCTGTTAAGAGTGAATTCAGATGTCTGCAAAAAGAAGCAAATGACAAAGAGACTCAGACCTGCAAAAAGTATTTCAGATGAACAAAGAACAACTTCACAGATGCAAAAACGTTACAAAAAGATGGAAGATGACTGTGAGATGCAAAAAAAGAGATTTAAAGTGACAAAAATAACTTATGGAGAAGCAAAATTACACACAGAGAAGGAAGATTACCCAAGTCATCATCTTCTTTCATCTGCTCCCTTTAGGGGTCACCACAGCAGATCATCTGCCTTTATCTCGCCCTGTCTCTTCCATCTTCTTCTGTCTCACCAATCCTCATCATGTGATGATTAGCAGTAGCCTACTTTATGACATGTTTTAATCAACAAGTTATACAGTACTGTGTCAGCCCTCATTTTTTTTTAATAATTTGCCAATAATTTGCCTGGAAAATGGAAAATCCATGCAACAATTTATTGAAACATGCAAACTTAAATGGAACTACAACAAAAACAGAGTTTGCACAGTTTTGATGAGCTTGAAAGTCAATGTTTGGTGTGACCTTTTATTGTTCAACACACCTTGGACTCTCTTAGGCAAGCTTTCTTATCATTTTGTGAAGTAGTCTTCAGGAATACTTTTCCACGCTTTTTAAAGGACTTCCAAAGCTCTTCTTTGGATGTTGGCAACCTTTTGTATCGTTTTCTGTCAAGATGATCCCACACTGCCTCTAAAATGTTAAGGTTCTGTGACCATTGATTTTCTGTCCAGTTCTTGTGTAATTTGGCATACCTCAGTCTTCTTTCCCTGTTTCTCTTCCTGTAAAATGGCTTCTTGACAGCCAGCCTTCCACTGAGATCATTTCTGATGAGGCTTCAGGGAAAAGTTGATGTATCAGCTGAAGGGCCAGATCCTGTGTCAGGAGCTGTTTTGTTCCTATTTCTTGAGGACATAACTTTCAGATAATGTTGATCTGCTGTAGATTGCCTTTTTAGGCCTGCCACTTCTTCTTTTCTCCTTCGCTTGTCAAGTTTCCTAAAATTTTTTAATGACACACCATGCTGAGATATGCCAAGTTTTCAGCTAATCATCTCGTTCTCGCAAAAATATGATTTTATGCCTGTCAAACTGCATTATATCTGGCATTTTTCTTGATTCAGCCAAAGAATTGGTAAAAATGGTTTGTTTTTATGACAAACTGCCAGTAAAAAGTACCTGAAGATACAATTTAAAACTGGTTCTTCACCTAGTTGTCAGTCATGTGCAGATACATCACTGGTTCATCCCTTGTGTCTGTTTTATGCCTGAATGATTCATAGGTCAGTGTTAAGTCTGAAAATGGTCAGACAGGAAGACTGAACTGAAAATGAGTGAAAAAGCAGCCAGTGTCCAAAATAAAAACTTTAAAAGAGCTTCAGAAAGTCTGGAGAACTATCGCTCAAGACCACTTTAAAACGTTACAATAAAGTCTGGGTCCTTGGAAGCAAACTATGAAGAAATGAGAGGTGAATTAGCTTATTGTAGAAAATGTTGACATTCCTTTTTAAAATCCTGGTTTGAATGGCTAGTGGTCACTGAGCCACGGCCTCCGCCTGGGGGCGCTCCAGCTCCATTTCCCACCTACTCGGCCCAGCTAGCCTAGCTCTTCCCCACCGGCGCTAGAAATTCCTGTGGCAGAGGTTCCTGGCGTGGCCGGTAGAGAGAGATGGAAGACAGCCACTGCGGGAAGGACCGAGAAACCTGAGGACAGGAGCGAGGGACACACACGCATACACCACACGGAGCCAGGGACCGCAAAGGCTCGGACGGAAGCGGCCATTGCGGCTGGGAAGCATGCTGGGAGCTCGACCGGCTCATTTCAGATCCGCAGGACGCCGACACAGCCGCGGATAGGAAGCCCGAGTCCGGATACGGTTTGGCTTGGAGCCGCGGACGGAAACAGTCGCGCAGCTATCCTCTGAGGACACTCACCAGTAGGATATACTCCCTCCCTCTCTCACGCACACTCACGGGAGGCACAAAAAGCAGCAGTCACCGGGTGGAAGGCGATATTTAAGGAGGGACCAGTCGGAGGAAACACACACCGGGCGATGCGTCTGTGTGGTCCCGCACACACACGTACACTAACGGCTGCCATGGATAGATAGCGTTTATGTAACCTTCATTTAAGTAGATTTTCACAAATGGGCGCTCACTGAGGCTTTTTGTTGCGCTTTATATTCTTTCAAGTGTCCCTAAGGATTATCTAACTGCGCTCCAGAAGTGAGCTGCGGGGTTTTCGCTGTGCGCCAATGCCGCTTATTTACTAGTTTCACGCACGGTGGTGTTGACTTGGACGCCGGAGGAGGGAGAGGGAAGCACCGGGAGCCGGAGCTGGGGGGCCGGACGCCCACAGCGGCAGCAGCAGCGGCAGTAGCAGCGGCAGCGGCGGACCGGCTCACTGCGGTAGACTGCAGGCCGACCCCTCTATACTTCACAAGCCGACCTGCAGTGCCACGATGGCCGGGTTTATACCGGGTCTGCTGCCGTCCAACCACTCACAGGAGAAGGAGTTCGCCCAGGCGTATGAAGATGTGCTGGAGAGATATAAAGGTAAATACAAACAGATCTGGAGATCTAAATAAAGATTGTAACATCTAAGCATAAAGAGTTCTCCCTCGGGACATATTAAGGAATGTTGCGTTTTCATTTGTCAGGGGATGAAAGAAACTCTTGAGATTATGCCTGAAAGTGTGAATTGGTTTTGGGGCAGACAGCCAGCCCAGTCTGCCAGTTTCATAATCTGGATTGTTTCCTTGTATTTTGGATAAACAAAGCAGGACTTCTAGCTTTGCCACATTGTTGGCCCTCCACATTGCATGCCCTGACTCCTTTGTAATCACTTGTTTTTTTGAGACTCCAGGGGAAGCAGTTTTATGAAGTTCCCCCAGCCCACTTGTGCGAAGAGTTTTCCCCACATAGCCTCATGTTCGCCTTGTGTTTGCTGTTTGGCCTGTAAATATCAAAGCTGCTGCTGCTGCTCTGCAGTGTTGAGCTTGCCTCTGATGGGGCTTTTTAAAACACTTAAAAGTGATGAAAAAATCCTGATCTTTTTCTGTGTGTCTCTGATATTGTTATCCCCTGCAGCAGTGGCCTTACCACCACCTTGCAATTTTGTATTTGCAGTGACAGGAGTGCTTTAAAAATGAATGCCTCTGCTGAACTTGACTGTTGGGAGGGGTGTGTGAAGGAGA
>VUQH01046844.1:37279-49851 GCA_015106775.1 Etroplus canarensis
CACGGTCCTTTTTTTTTTTTTTTTTTTTTTTTGGTGAGGTGCGGGTGGAAAGACAAAACCTCTTTGGTGGGTGCCAAAATATGCACCTACCAAATACATGTAGGGAAAAACCCTGATTCATAAAGCTTGTATCTGTTAAGCTCTGCCAAATTTGTATGAAAATATACTCAAATTGCCATTAATTAAAAAATTAAAATTTAAACAATATTTAAAATTGATTTATTAAAAAAAAAATTCTCTTTTTTTTTTCTAGCACTGTACCCAGTGGCCTTAGGGGGAAAAATCACAATTTTCAAGTAATCTAATTCATGTTCACAGTAGTAAGTTCTTCTCACTGTAAAGTAAAACATCTTGCTCAATATCTCAAAACAAACACCAAAAATCATTAAAGTTTAAATTATTCTTTGCTTGAAATGATTAGTTTGGACAAAAGTCTGAAACTGTAATTCAAAATGTGATATATAATGGTAGTGATTTATTACTCAGCCCCATTGGAGCCTGTATAATTACAGTATTTCCATCCCTGGTCATTTATTCTGGCTTTAAAGTACAACTTTGTTCTTTCTCACTCAAGCAGAGGTCAAGGACCTAGACAGAGACACACAGGAAGTGCACAGTAACAGGAAGAGTTTGGAGTTGAGTGTTTGCTGACGTCCCACATTTTCATGAAGTACAGGAAGTGGTGGACCAGCTCTTCCCATCTCTCCAGATCCCTCTCTGCGTTTCCGCACACGTGCTTTTCCATCTTGCTCGTGAATCCCGTTAAACTGTTCCTGCTTTGAATATGTCATCAACTCGATCTGTTTGCTTTCTCTGTGCCTCAGCCTGAGCAATATTCTGCTTCTGCAGTAATGTAAGCACATTCAAGATAAAATCAGAGCTTAAAATGTAAGATTAGATGATGGACAAAGTCTGAGGAAAATGATTCTTCACTACTACAGACTAGTAGTCATATGGTTGATCTCTGACACTGGAGGAAGTACAGGATGCATTAGTGAAGCAAGAGAGGGAAAGCAGTCAAAAACACAGATGGAGACAAACAGCTGCAGTCTCAAGAGGGAAATAAGAAGACAAAACAATTTAACAGAATAGCGCAGATGATGGAAAGCTGTAAATAGAGTGAAAGAGATTAAGATGGACACTGAAGAAAAGGAGAGGCAGACATGGGAGCTATTGGCTGGTCCCAGAGCTGGATCATTACTGCTGGATTTTTCCATGTGGCCTAGTTTTTACTTTCCAGCTCCCTTGGTCCTGGGCTCCTCTCACAGTAGATCGCTGCCCGCAAGAACACAACCACCTCCTCCTCCTCTTCCTCTTCCTCCTCCTCCTTGTCTCTCCTCTCCGGTTTCCCTCAGTCATCCGGCACAATCTCTCTCTCTGCTTCTCAGATCTCACCCTGCTCTAACCAGATCATCATTTATCCTCCTGTATGAAAATAGCTTCTTTTCACTGCATTTCACATTTCATAGTGAAACTTGTAATGTTAAACATCTCATTGCTGCTCTGTTCTGCTATTAATAGCTGGTTCATTTTCCAGTCATGCCTCTAGTTGCCTTCTTGGTATAATTTTTTTAACTTTCGTCTTCACCCTCCTTCTTGTCCTGGCTGCCTTTTCCTCATGTTCTCACTTGCTTATTTAATTACCTCCTAATTATTTTGCTCTGGCTCTCTGTCCTTCTCTTTTCTTTTCTCTTTCCCCGCCTCTTCCCCTCCCCTGTCCCTGCTCCACCCTACCATCTTTTCCCACGTTACTTCCTGTTTAGTCACATTCTCCGGGAGCACCTGACTGTGTCGGCAGGAAAACCAAATGCTGTCAGAGCTGCAGCAGGGAGAAGCAAACGCCAACCGAGCTAGAAAGTCTGCACTGCTGATTGTAGATGGAGAGCGAAGAGAAGGGAGGGGACGGACTTCAGGGAAATCTCCTGGGCCTCTCCACCCTGCTCCGTTATTAATGCAGTGAGAATGAACCTCAGAGTGCTGGAAATTGCTTAAACTAGGTGATCTTTTGAATGCATGTAAGATAGGGAACGTTTAGGTTGCTTTCAGGTTTATTAAAGTTCATGAATTAAGTAGAAAATGAAGAGAAAGGAATTTAAATCAAACACCAGAGGAGATAACTTTCATTTATCAGTGTCCACAACACTAATTAAGAGACAAAGCATTTGCATTTTTATATGTACAGACCAGTGCAAAATATAAAGAAATAAGGATGGCTTAAGACTTGCATACTGTATACATTTTTAAAGTAACATGCAAATTCAAAATTGGACAAGAAGGTTGTTCATTGGTAACTTGTTTGCCATATTTGCAATACCTGCACACAGAACAATAATACAAAAAGTAAACAAAAAATATTTCTGTTCGAGTGGAGCTGCTGCTGTCACTGATTTAAAAAAAACAAAAAAAACAAAAAAAAAACACCCTGCAGTGTCAAAATGCGATCTCGCAGGCACTCCGTCTCTCTCGCGTTCTCCACATTTTATCCTTGCATGCAATAAATCTGTCACTGTGACGCCTCTCCTCTCTGTCCCCCATGTTTCCCCCTCTTTTTTTTCTCCCCCTCTCGTTCTTTTCACAGCAGTTCTCCCCTCAGGCTTCTTACATAACCAGCACCCAGCTGATTTCTAGTCAAATAATCAATGAGCTTCATTGTTAATGTGCGTTAGGGGAGGAAATTGAGTTGAATGGTCGTGAGGGCTGCAGCTAGCGAGTGTGAAATATTTGCTCCAATGTATAAATATGCGTGTGTGACCTCCTCTCCTCGCAGTGGCACACAAGGCCTGTATTCATGACAGACAAGTGAAGGCTGTGTGGCACATCTTTGCAAACTTTTTTCAGGGTTGCGTGGCGGTTGTCAAAGCCCTCGTAGTTTGCGCTGATGCAGCAGAGTGATGCATGTCCAGTCTCTCTTGGAGCTTCCTCAATGCTCAGTGCAGTTGCTGAAAAAGGGGGTGGGGGAATTTCTGGCTGCAGTGTGTCAGTGTACACATTACCTTGGGAGGAAAAAAATAGGTCAGGAATACCAGTAGATGTTGCCATGCATGATATCAAGGCATGTGTGTGACTTGAATCAATAATAAGGCTTCATCAGGCGAGCTGATCGCTGTGAGGTTAGGTGAAACACATAGATGCAGATGCCCTGATTAACAGGCTGAAACATTTACTGTCATTCCCCTGCATTCTTTTCCCATTTATTCCTATCTCTCTTTCCACTGTAACTGCCAAAAAAATCAGCCCTGTCCCACAGCAAAATGTGAAATAGTCATGAAAAGGCAAGTTATTTGTGTCGTCCTTTTTTTCCATCTGTCATCTTGACTTTAGAAAGAATGTTTTCACTTCTGCAGCTTACATGTTGTCAAGCCTCTCCAGAGGGGACATGTTACCATTTCAACAAAGAAAAAAGTGGCAACCATTGTATTTTAACCTAAACCTGACCAAGAAGATTTTTCCTTGCCTATTCCAGGGTTCACATAACCAATGCCCCAATGGTCAGGGCCAGTAAAAAAAAAGTATGTTGGCCATTTTGACTGGTGAGGCTCTAGCCTGTTCGAACAATTCCCCTGTACAGCTACTCCATGATTTCACAACCCTCAGGAAAAGCAGTCTATTTAGCTGCTCCCATCCACCACTGGTTTTGCATAGTGCAGCACAATTAAATTATGTCCTGCATAGTGTAGAGGTTTACACATTTGTCTCACACACAAAAGGTTCCCAGTTCACAGCCAGGAGAAAGCACAAGCCCACCACAGTTAAATTAAGAGGAAAATAAATTGAAAACTGTCTGTCTAGATGAACTGCTTAAGTTTGCTATGATCTTTAAATTTAGCAGATTTCTTAGAGACTTTGCTGCAGGCTGGCAGCAGCAGTCCTTTATACCTGCAGCAGTGCAGGGATGAGTCTAAAGAAAAGCATAGCATTATTTTAGTACATTTATTTTCAAGCTTTAGTGACTAAGTGTGTCTCTGATACAGACAAAATATGAATGTACCTTCAGCTGCTTTCTTGTATTCTCCCTAAGGGGTCGCCACAGCGGATTAGTCCGCATTGGTAATTTGGCAGAGGTTTTATGCTGGATCCCCTTCCTGATGCAACCCACCATGGTGAGAGGGACTTGTGCCCCCACCTGGAATCCAACCGGGGACCTTTTTGCTTGTAAGATGAGTGTATAAACGACTACACATACAGATAAAATATGTATAAAAAAATAAAACTTGATATCTTCTCCCTTTTTATATTCTGTTTAATGTAGAAACCTAATCGAGTACTTTCTGCTGACTTAATGGTATTTTAAGAAATGCAGTTGGTGTGTCAAAATCTGTCCTGTGTGTGACTCGAATTGTGCTGTCTTGTTTGAGCAGCCTTCCACACCACCGTCAGCCCCTCCATCTTCCAGATGTGTAATTTTTCGTCCTTCAAAATATTAAATTTGTGTACATGAAAGCAAAGATTTGTCTACAGAAACACAAAAAATACTTTTTACATTAAACTGCAGGTTTAATTTAGAAAGTTATTTGTCTCTTTTTTTTTTATACCTTCAGTCCTGAATTGGCAAGCATTTTTCATAAACACTGTCAACAGTGAATGCATTTACTCTTCCATTTTAAGATGAAGAGCCTTTCTAAACCCCCCAGTTAGGTTCAAAACAAAAAGCAGAAGGAACAGAAGAGACATTTAAGCTGCTAAAACACAGCAGCAGGGCCATGCCTGTCTCACTCCTCACCAGGTGTTACCTCTGAGGCAGGTTTGTTAAAGTTCTAGCTGTATTTTTCTAATTTTGCAGTCTTTTTGTGAACGAATCATTGTCTCATCTCTGTTCCAGAATGCTTGCTTTTGCTGCTGTAAGTGTGCACGGGCTTTAAGATGCAGCAGTGCTGTCAAGATTAAGTGATATGGGGGAGAGAAACGGTTAATGAATAAATCATGGAGGCTGCTCTAAAAGCAATACAGGGGACAGTGGTTACTCTGCAGTGAGCATCGATTGCACACTGCTGCACTGGGCTGAAAATACACAAATGCACAGCTGGTCCTGCAGCTCTGTCCCCTATAGTGCATCATCCTTTTGAAAGATGCACTGCACCCCCACCTTGTTTTTCCTCTTTAATCCTTTGGCCTCCCGTTGTCGTTTTTCCGCCTTCACTATGTGATTTGTCTTTTGAGAAAATGAATATTCTGAAATATTCTTTTGGTGCTAATTCACAGTTTGCCTCCTGCTTCATTATGCTTCACTGAGAGGCAGGACTAAGCTGCTGATGCCAGCTCTCTCCTTCATTTCTTATCCTGCTCTTCTTTCTTTCTCCACATTTTTTTTCCTTGTTGTGTCTCCCTTTTTCTGCCTGTTCATATCTTATTTGGACTAAAGGCCTATAACTTTTTCTTAATCTTCATCTCCTTCTTTGTGTTCCCCTCGTTAATTATCTAGAGTGGGCAGGATGCTGCCGGTGGTTGAGGAAGCTAAATCTGTACTTCTTCTCATCTCCATCATCTTGTCATTCAAGTCGATTCTTATTTGTGGAGCCCAATATCTCATGAAGGTTTAAAGGGCTTCACAGTCATAAAAGGTTAAAAGCAGGAGAAAAAAAGAGTTAAAAAGCCAGTAACATAGGGAGGAGAGGGAGGCCTGCAGCCTTGGCTGATGACGCCAGGGTCGCGGGCCCTGCGCAAGGATGACACGAGTGGACAGGATACTAGTGGGTGGCGGTAATGCACTATTTTGTTGTTTGCCAACCGCCAATAAAATTTACAAGAAGAAGAAGAAGAAAAGAGAGAGAGAGAGAGAAAGAGAGAGAGAGATGAAGAAAGAAAATGTAGAAATAAGAAGAAGGCTGATATAAATGAAAAAGTTAATCTTTTCTGTAAATACTGGAGTAATTAAAATCTCTCAAACTGCCACTTAGCACACCTGTACAGCGGTGCTATGAGAAGCTCTATTTCTTGTTTTCTTTTTTGTCGTCGTCGTCTTCTGGCTGCCTCTGTTAAGAGTTGCCACAGCAGATCATCTGTCTCTGTCACACCCAATCCTTTGCATCCTCTTCTGTCACACCAACCGTCTTCATGTCCTCCTTCATTATACGTCCATGAACCTTCTCTGCGGTCTTCCTCTTTTCCTCCTGTCCAAGTCATCCCAACCTTGCCTCTCTGTCTTTGTCTCCAAACTGCTCAACCTGAGCTGTCCCTCTGATGTACTTATTTCTAATCCTGTCCATCTTGGTCACTCCCAGTGAAAATTTCAGCGTCTTCAACTCTGCCACTTAACCTTCACCTCCTTTCTTTCTGTCAACACCACCTTCTTCAAACCATACATCATATCAGGCCTCACTACTGTGTTTTAAACCTTCCCCTTCTCTCTTGCTGCTATCCTTCTGTCACAAAGCACCCCTGACACTTGTCTTCAGCCAGTTCAGCCTCCCTGCACTCTTCTTCACCTCTCTTGACTGATGTAATCCCACCCCTACCTTGAACCCATCTGTCATTTATACTGCATACCTCACTACTGTCTTGCTGTCCTTATACCCTCATACATGTCCTGCACCACCCTCACATACTTCTCTGCCACTCCTGACTTCCTCATGAAATACCAGAGTTCCTCCATTGCTTGTTATCATTAAGCAAAACCACTAGATAAAAGCATGGTCAAACAAGTGAGTTTTCAAGAGTTCCTTGAAATCACCAGTAAAGTTTTCTTCTCCAATACTTTCAGGAATGCTTTTTTTTTTTTTTTAAAGTTCAGGGGCATAAACAGCAAAATCTGGATTCTGATTTTTCTCTGTGTGGAGAATTGGATGTCTAACAGTTCGGCAGTCAAAGATCAAAGAATGTAAGTTGGAGCCTAAAGCAACAAACAGTCAGAAATGCAAGATGTAAGACCATATATGGGTTTATATACAAAATCAGTTGTGCAGGATACTAGAAGCTTGGGTAGTTCCAGTATCTTACAAATAAATGGTACGCAATAAGTCTCCATTCTAGTGAGTTGAGGCTAGAAGAGATTATAGAAACATCTATCTTTTAGCTGCATATATGTATAAAATAATTTAATGTAGTTGAAGCTATCATGTTGCATTTCTGGGATTCCAATATCAGGTTTAGGCACAGATGTGGAAATTCACCTCTAGGCAAGGGATTAAAGATGATGGTAAATATACAAAATGATAGATATCATGACACATTTGAAGCCACATTGATGTATGTCAGAGTGAGCCAGTTTATATCATATTTGGATGTTTTTGTGAATATTTTCAGTGCATATATCTTTACCCTGAATTAGCTGAAAATGTCAGTGCCTAGGCCAGAAAGCTCTGGTGTTAAATTGTTTACAAGTCATGCTAAGTTGTTAAAACATGAAAGTTTCAATGAATGTTACTTTTAGAGAGGGAGTACGTAGAGGCTAA
Organism: Etroplus canarensis; assembly: GCA_015106775.1. Lineage (NCBI taxonomy): Eukaryota > Metazoa > Chordata > Actinopteri > Cichliformes > Cichlidae > Etroplus > Etroplus canarensis. The sequence goes on from VUQH01046844.1 coordinate 44,668, forward strand.
TGTTAATTGAGCTTCATGTAGAACTTCTTCTTCTTCTTCTTTCGGCCGCTCCCATTAGGGGTCACCACAGCAGATCATCTGCCTCCATCTCATCCTATCCCTTGCATCCTCTTCCATCACACCAACCCTCTGCATGTCCTCCTTCACTACATCCATGAATCTTCTCTGTGGTCTTCCTCTTCTCCTCCTGCCTGGCAGCTCCATTAGTTCCTTTAAGAACAGTATCTTGTTTCTGATACAAGAAGGAAGTTTAGCTTATCCTGTGAGGTGTGGCATTTATACTGTATACACACACACAGTTTTTTAAATAATAACTAAATAATATTTTAAATAATAACTAATAACTAACTGTCAGTCCGATCCTATCGGGCGTGTGTGCTGCGTTTAAATCCTTTGAGATAAAAGGATGCACTAAGTGGCTGCGAGTTTCGAGCCTGGCTTGTGACCGCATGAGAGGCAGGGTGACGTTTAATCTGCTCCAGTTCCTTAAGCTGTGACTCTCAGCTGACTGCACACACTCACACACACCGGAGCAGGTCTACACACAGCAGTCACAACAAGGAAGGTGGACAGAGTCGGAATGAAGTGTGTGCCGTGCATGGATCGTTACCTGTTGTTGTTGCCAATTGGCAACTTTAATGTATGACTTTACTATGATATTTATGCTGACATTGTGTTTCATCACATAGGGTTTTCAAGGTAACTCTGCAATTATGGAAGACACTACACAAAATTAAATACATCTTTTTAGCTGCTTTTCTAATCTTTAAATTATTTTTGAGATATTTCCTTTTCTAAATATTGCAAAAATTAGTCACCCTTTGTTGACTTGATCCCAACCAGTGAGCTGCCTGTTGCTACAGTTCAATTGTGATATCATTTAAGGATTCACTTCTAAGAAAAGTTGGGAACCACTTGATGTATAAGCTTTCTGCATACAAAAAAAATGTTGTCATGCATTATTGTATCAAAAATGGTCATAAATGCCAGTAAAATGTATGGAGTTCTAAGGAGCTGATTGAGGTGGTGTGTGGATGGACCTGGCTTGCAATCCCCATTCTGGTTCATTGCAAGGATGCTCGATAGGGTTCAGGTCAGGGCTCTGTGAGGGCCATTCCAATTCTTCTACATCAAACTCATCTAAGCATGGACCTTTATGGACCTTGCTTTGTGCACTGGGGCACAGTAATGATGGAACAGAAAAGGGCCTTCGTCAAACGGTTACTCCAAAGTTGGAATCATAGAATTGTCTAAAATGTCTTGGTAAGCTAAAGCATCAAGATTTTCCTTCACTGGAACTAAGGGTCCTAGGCCAGCCCTGGGAAAACAACCCCATAGCTTTATCCTTCCTGTAGGCAGGTAATGTTCTCTTGGCATTCACCAAACCAGACTTGTCCATCAGACTTCTCCCAGTGCACATTTTTGTGCTTGTATTAATGCCAGAGGAAGTTTGGAACTCTGCAATTATGAAGTTGGTGTTAGTGACTTCTACTCATTATGCACCTCAGGCACTCTGTGACCCTGCTCTGTAACTAGACATAGTCTGGCACTCCTTGGCTAAGTTGCTGTGGTTCCTAAATGCTGCCCCTTTGCTATATTCTCACTCAAAGCTGACCACGGAATATCTAGAACGGAAGAAGTTTCAGAACTGACTTAGAATTTCATACTCTATTAAATGTTTAAAAGTCCTTTTTCAAGCAAAATGCCAATTCTTCAGTGGTTCCTTTTTTTTAAATGTATTATTTCGATCCTTTCTTGCATTTTTATATCCTTAGATTTTTTTAGTGCCTTTGGACAATTAGGTACTGATATAACATATTTTCATTACTTTGTGACAAAGGTATTTATAGATTAGTTATTTAAATAGATCACTAATGGAAAAACCTATCTGATGTGTTTCTGTGAATTAAGATCCTCTGTTTCTCTATCTTGTACTAATGCTGTTCCCAGTATATTGCTTACAGTCCACGCTCCATTAGCCCTGTGGTTTAATGTGTGAGGTGGTGTGAGGATTTGCCATTCAAATCAGGCTGTGAGGGTAATCTGGTCCATCCTGGCGGGATGTCACACAGACAGCCCCCCAGCAGGGGCCAAGCCCTAATCCCATTCATCTGCTTTACTACACCAATGCTGTGGGGAGGACACCCCCATCGTTGTGGACTGGTCCATCCATCCACATCTCTGTAGTATCAGGCCTATACCACTCAGGCTTCTCCTACAGGGGTTCACTATGGTTCTTATGTAATTCAGCGTGGCACTGATATCATGTAGTAGCCTGGCCTTTGATTGGATTCCTGGATGAATGTAACACTGATTGTCTTTAAGAGAGATAATGTGGCTATTTAACAGATGCCGTTGAGATAAATTGGAGTAAGTTGAGCAGTATTACCACAGTCATCTCCCTCTTTTCTGTAATGTCTCTGACAGCATGGCGGCCACAGTTTGGATTCATTCACATAAAACGGTGAACTGTGGCACTGCAATCAGGCTGCAGTACTTTAAGTGTCTTTCTTTATAGTGCAGAGCCATTCAAAATCCCAACAATCCCTCTGTAAGCCTCTTGCCGTTTTGTGTCAGCAACATTGTCTTCCTCTTTTCCCTCCTCCCAACTCTTCAGAATGCATTTTTTAAGGTGGTGTGGATAATGGGCTGTAGGGTCTCTCTTAAATAATGGCTTCTAAAGAGGAAACTATAGTAAATTTATTGCAGTTTCTGGTGTTTGGAGAATGTTTTTGTCTCGATTTGTTGTTTTAATATACTCAACCTCAGTTACTTTCTATTGAAAAAACAACAGTAATATTAAAATGAACCACTTTGACTCAATGGCAAACCTTCCTTCCTAGTGGACCCATTTTGACATATTTTGCTTTTCATTATTTGCTGCTGTTAAAGTGGTGAATGACATTAATGACACAATGGACTATAAAAAATACATTGCTGCTCTTTTTCTTGATCTGTCAAAGGCGTCTGAAACGGTTGATCATGCCACCCTGATAAACAGACTACATGATATTGACTTATCTGAAGATGCTTTAAAATGATTTTCAAATTACTTGTCAGCTAGGACACAGTGTGTCCACTTTGTTAGGGTTTCTTCTTCTCCCCGTAGGAGTTCCCCAGGACCTCTCCTCTTCTCACTCTATATAAATAACCTCTGTGATAATTTATCAAATGCTGGTTTCCATTTTAAAGCAGACAGGTAGGGATTTCTATTGTTCAAAGCCTTGAATATCTGCAGTCTGCATTTGATGTTGTTCAGTCTTCTCTGACTTGGCTTAAATTGTTGTTGTTAAAAGCAGGGAAACCCAAGTTTAAGTTATTTTCAAATGGCACAGAGTTGTCACCTAAACTTCCTCAAATCAAAAAACCTGAAGGGGCTGAAATTGAAATGGTCATAAAATAAAAGTAACTGGTTGTCATAGAACAGGATTTGTTTAAAACTTGCATCGAAGAGCTTGTGTCCAAGCTGAAACAGAAATTAGTTTTCTTTTTTGGAAAAAAGTCTTGTTACTCTGTTTAGGTGAGGAAATACTTGATTTCTGCTGCTTTTTTAGCATTATTGGATTACTGTGATCTGACCATTATCAATGTGCCTGATCAGTAATTAAAGAGGTTAGACTCTGTCTACCATTGTGCTTAATGTTTTACTACAGGCTTTGGAAATTGTGCACATTTCTGTTCTCCGCTGTTAAGCAACTGTCTCTGTATACCCACAGACTTTTCCGTTGATTGGTTTTATATATAAACTGGCTTGGGTTTAAGTCCATTTTAAAGGACAGAAAAATGTGTTCACTTGGTCAGTGTGATTGCTCTTGAAGAGTTGCTCTTGTTTTTGGTATGTTATCGCATGTTATCTGGATATGTTCACTTATTTCAGCTGTCTATCATGTATATGTGTTTCTTTGTTTATGTGTTCATTACAATTTGCTGCCCTCTTGGCCAAGTCTGTCTTGAAAAATATATTTTTTTAATCTGAATGAGACTTTTACTTGGGTAAATAAAGGATTATGTTTCCATGCTGTGGTGGATGCTTGTAATAAATATGGCCGAAGTGTTGGTCCCAGTAGTCACAGTGAACAAAAATTCGCAGGCTTCAGACTACTCTAAATACACAGTTTCAGACAGTTTTTCCACTCTTGGCTCTTTGTCATTGAGTGGATATTCCTAATATGGTTATCTCAGGGTTTGAGCCAGAACTTTTGGTTTGTGAGAAGTAACCAATCATAAAAAGTTGTCTTAAGGAATTGGAACTAAAACAGCTTGTTTCACAGGGGAGATGAACTGAGGTGAATCACGCAAATCTAGTCTAGCAGAGCCCAAGATTAAAGACGAGGAGCTGGAAATGAGCATGAAAGGTTCCTTTAACCTTCGAATGGCCAAGTCGGCATATATTTATATGTGCTGTCGTGATATTTTTTTAGTTATGAAAGGTTTTCCTACTGTGAATTTGTAAATCTACTTCTTCTACAACTTGTCATAGATTTTTAAAGGGATTGGCCCATTGGCCTGCTAGAAAGTAATGGAAGGTTGTGTGGAAATGTATATGTTTCCTAACATTACAGGCTTGTAGTTTTAAAAATTTGCCCCTTTTAATCTCTGCATTGTGATATTTATCAACAAGCCATGGCTAACAGACCTAAAGTGATAAAGATTCCCTGGTGCAGAAGCCTTGAGATGGCTACTTAAAGCCCAAAGTGACGATGAAGACAGCTCAGTTGACAGAGATGAGTCTTGTTTTGGAATAAAAATAACTGAAAACTATAACTGATTACATTATAAAAATTTTAGAATATCTGTCATAGATAAAGAAAATTGAACAGGGATGATACACACAAATGGAGTCATTAACAGGAGTTTTCCTGAATAAAATAAAATAAAATAAAATAAAATAACTCCCTTTAGTCACTTAACATGCTAAAATATCTTGGTCACTTGAGGGTTAATGAAACTGTTGTTTAGATAATCTGAGAAATCAAATGTTATCAAATTAAAAAGTGTGCTTTAAGCAGTTCACATTAAACTTTCAGAGTTGTGAAAAGGTTACCCAGGTTTTCTCTGCAATAATACCTCCTGCTAATGTTTTCAGACACCAGCCTCTGTTGGTGCCAGATGTGGTCTCTGTATCCCGTGTTTGTGGTCTTGGGAGGCTGAAGCCTTCTGATTCGACATCTTATTTTTATCTGT
>VUQH01046850.1:0-29114 GCA_015106775.1 Etroplus canarensis
AGCACCATTTTTGGCTTCGGAGTGGCCGCTGCGTGCTACTGCCGCACCGCCATACTTTTTACCATAAGATACCTGGACCATACAGAGGTTGCACAGGTAGTCCAACTCCTCCAGGATGGCACATCAATATGTGCCATTGCCAGAAGGTTTGCTGTGTCTTAAGCACAGTCTCAAGAACATGAAGGAGATTTCAGGAGACGTGCAGTTACTGAAGGAGAGCTGAACAGGGTTGTAGAAGGCCCTTAACCTATCAGCAGGACCGGTATCTGCTCCTTTGTGCAAGGAGGAACAGGATGAGCACTGCCAGAGCCCTACAAAATGACGTTCGGCAGGCCAACAGTGTGAATGTCTCTTACCAAACAGTCAGAAAGAGATTTCATGAGAGTGGTCTGAGGGCCCAGTGTCTTCTAGTGGGCCCTGTGCTTACTGCCCAGGACTGTGGAGCTCATTTGGCATTTGCCGTAGAATACCAGCAGGTCCACCACTGGTACCCTGTGTTTTTACGGATGAGAGCAGGTTCACCGTGAACACGTGACAGATGTGAACGGGTCGCGAGAAGCTGTGGAGAACATTATGCTGCCTGACTCATTGTTCAGCATAAGCAGTTTGGTGGTGACTCATTTATGGTCTGGGGAGGCACAACCATAGAGGGATGAACAGGTCTCAACACGCTAGACAACAGCACCCTGATTGCCATTAGGTATCGGGATGAAGTCTTTGAACCCACTGTCAGACCCTACGTTGGTACAGTGGGTCGTGGGTTCCTCCTAGTGCACGAGAATGCCTTGCCTCATATGGTGAGATATGGCAGTTCCTGGATGATGACCCCATATTATTATATGGAGTTGGCCCTCCTTTGCAGCCATAACAGCTTCCACTCTTCTGGGAAGCCTTTCTACAAGAATTTGTAGTGGGTCGTGGGGTTTTTGCCTATTCCTCCGCAAGAGGATTTATGAGGTCACACACTGATGTTGGATGTAAGGGCTTGGCACACAATCTCTGTTCAAATTCCAAAGGTGTTCAATGGGGTTGGGGTCAAGGCTAAGTGCAGGCCAGTCAATATTTTCCACACCAGAGCCACAGACATGACAGAACAGAAAAGGGCCTTCTCCAAACTGTTTTCACAAAGTTGAGAGTATAGAATTGTCTAAAATATCTTGGTAAACTGAACCAATAAGGTTTACTCTCACTGGAACTAAGGGGCCCAAGCAAATCCAAGTTAAACAGCCCCATAGAATCATCCCTATCCTGCCAAACTTTAAAATTAGCAGAATGCAGTCAGGCAGGTAATGCTTCTCCAGCTGGCATTTTATAAAATCAGATTCTTCAATCAGACTACCATAAAGAGAAGTATGATTTGTCACTCTGCATAACATCTTTCCATTGCTCCAGACTGTGTGGTTATATACTTGGTTTTATACACCTGTGGCAATGAGACTGAATGAAACACCTGGATTCAAAGATAAAGAGTTGTGTCGGGATATTTTTGTCCATGTGGTTTATGTGGTTGAGATTGTGAACTTAATTCTTATCAGTCTACAAAGATAGAATGATGGTAAGCAAAGACATTCATTATGCTAGATAATGATTTTTTCCCCAGAAGTGAGGTTACATGAATTGTCTTCTTACAGAAAATCTGCTCACAACCATAGGCATATATTTTTGTGATTACCTTTTTCTATTTTCTTTCACTCTGTCATTCAAATTCCTTCTTTTTTGCTTTTATTGTATGTTTCTTTGAATCCATATAACTGTCCATCTGATACAGTTTTTCATGTTTTATATATTGGCACTTGAACGTTGCTTCACTCAAGCTCAGACTGTTTGAGATGTAGTAAGACGTTTCACTCTGAGTTGACAATTGTGTCAAGACTGTAAAGTAAAAGGTGAAAAGAGGGCCATAAAAAGGAGAAAATATGCCAAGACACTTGCTGACAGAATACAGAGTAGAGAAAATCAGTTTTAGATATGGGTAGGTGCTGTAAAAACTAGAGAGGGTGATTGACAGGAAGGAGTGACAAAAAGGAAGAGGTTCCATGTGAACTAATACAGCAGAATGAAGAGAGGTAGAAGAGAAAGATGTGGGATTAGAGACTGAAGAACGCCAGGGGGTACAGAAAATGAAGTTTGATTATTCAGACAGTGCTGAGCAGAAATAAGAAACAGAGGAAAAAAATAGATTAGTTACATGCCCTAGCAACTGTAATAAAATCACCAATATTGGCTCACTATGACAATATTTTAACTACAGCCTACTGCTCTAATGTCACATTCTACGCAGACTGAAAGCAACAGTTTCAAAATCTTATTCTGTAACCCGCATTTCTTCATCAGAAAACTGTTCTTTAAACCTTGATGTCACCAAAAGCTCCTGAAACCAGAAGGATATATAACTAAAAATGCTAACCTTTTAGCACTAAAGCAGGGCTACAGCAAAAGAAGTAGTGGAATGATATCCAGTCTGTAAAAGTTATTACCTCACTCATCAGTCTCCTAATGAAAGTCATGCACCTAATTAACAGAAAAAGGAAAGGTAGAGGTAACAGGATGGTACAACAGATGCAATGTTTGCTTAGAGAGTGCTGATGAAGAAGTATAAAGGAAGTTAAGAGGAGCTGCACTGTGTCTTTTAGGATCTAAAGAAAGCATATGATAGGGTACTTAGAGAGGAACTGTGGTAAGAAGTCAGGAGGGTGGTGCAGGACACGTATGAGGACAGGGAGACAGTGGTGAGGTGTGTGATAAGAGTGACAGAGCGAGATGTTGTTCAAGATGTGGGTTAGATTACATCAGGGATCAGCTCTGAGCCCCTTCTTGTTTGCAATGGTGATGGACAGGTTGACAGATGAGGTCAGGCAGGAGTCTCCATGGACTATGGTGTTTGTAAATGACATTCTGAACTGTAGTGAAAGAAAGGAGCAGGTGGAAGAGAGCCTGGAGAGGTGAAGGTATGCACTGGAGAGAAGAGGAATGAAAGCCAGTATAGAAGCAAGACAGAATACATGTGTGTGAATGAGAGTGAAGCAGGTGGAATGTTGAAGATGCAAGGAGTAGAGGTGGCAAAGGTAGGCAAATTTACCATCCAAACGAAAAGACAATGCACAAGCAAGTTGAAGAAGCAAGCGCAGGCAGGGTGGAGTGGGTAGAGACAAGCGTCAGTGATGATTTATGACAGAAGTATAGCAGAAGGTTTAAAAGAGAAGTTTCATAAGGTGAGCTTAGCTTGATAAGGAGCTGATAACCCTTTCCATTTATTGATAGATGGCAGATTAATCATAATCAGAAATTGATTTTTTTATTACAAACAGTTATATATAATACAAATAAAACTGAAAGGCAGAAAATGAAGGTTAAAATAAACATTTATGTAAAATGTGCAATAAATGTACCTTCAGCTGTTCCCTTGTATTTTCCCCAAGGGGTTGCCACGGCGGATTAATCAGCAATGTGAAGGATTGTCCAATATTTTCCTTAACTTGGACAGCATCCACCTTCATGACAACACTGTCAGATAGTCAAGCTCCACATCCACAACGTTACTGGCCTTGCAGATCAGTCTGTTGGTGTCCGTTACCCTTTTTGCTGCCCCAGTACACAACAGCATGGAGAATAGCCCTGGCTACTGCAGAGTAGCTCATCCTGAGCATCATCTGGCAGATATTGAAGGACCTACTATAAGTTGTCTCAGAAAACAGAGACTACTCTGGACCTTCATCTAGATGGTTTCTGTATGTTTAATTAAGTCCAGTTTATTGCCAAATGTCGCTTATTGTGGTTTACCAACCAATGTGGCTGTTTGAAGCATTGTTAAATGATTTTGCCTTAAAATGTGTTCGTTTGACAAGTTCTATGGGCTTGTCCATTTGCAACAGCCAGTACTTTCCCAGGAATCCTTTTCCCACCTTAAATAATCTTCTTCTTCTTCTTCTTCTTCTTCTTCTTCTTCTTTTGGCTGCTCCCATTAGGGGTCGCCACAGCAGATCATTGTTATGAATCCGCATATTTGATTTGGCAAAGTTTTTATACCGGATGCCCTTCCTGACGCAACCCTCCCCATTTACCCGGGCTTGGGACCGGCACTAGGAGTACAATGGCTTGTGGGCCCCTGTGGCTGGGTTTCCCCCCTTAAATAATCACTCAGCACTAATTTTCAGATTTCATAAACTTCTGTTTTTTTCATTCTGATATTCAGTTTTCAGGGGCTTACCCTACCTGGCTAGTTGCTTGAACAATCAGGGAGCCTACTGTTGGACACACAAATGCATATGCATTTTCATTTTCATGTTTTTGTGTTAGGCTTCCTTGCTGTTTAATCATTTCATATTTCTATCATTTGATTTCCTACAAATGATTGCTAATGAAATATTGTTTAGCTATTACTGAACTCATAGTTTGAATAAATATGATACTGACTGATAATTAATGAAACTGAACTTTGCCTCAAACAAGACAATGTTGTGTGCATCTTTTGATCTACTAGCATCTAACCAGACATGCCTTCCCACATATTGTGAATCATTTCGTACAGGAGATCAGACATGTCATGTGAGATTAAAAAAACAGTAACAACAACAACAACAAAGCTTTTGTGTGATGGTATTCCCAAAGCAAACAGAGCCAAAACAATGCTCAGCTTTGGTATGGACACAACAAAAAAGGCAGGAACAGGATTGTTGTAGAGAAATAGAGAAATAAAAAGGATCAGTATGGTGAGGGACAGAAGATGACAATAACAGGTAAATGATGCATCATAAAGAAACAGGAACCAAAAGAGACAAGATAACTGAAAAAAATACACTGAATAGGACAAATGGACAACTGTGGCTTTGACAGAAAGACCTGCAGAGAAGAGAGTATCATTGCCAGCATCTATCACTTTCCTCATTATCCTGTCTGTCCTTTCACAATGCTAAAGCACTGTTAAGGCTATATCCTGTAAAATATATTTATTCAATATGTGCCTCCAGTGCGTGTGCGTGTGTGTGTGAGTGAGTGTGTGTAACTGTGTGTTTTAGAGCTAGTTGTAGAGTTTATTTTAAAATTCTGATGACGTATCTGGAATAAGCTTCCTGTGAATGAATGACAGTCAATACAGTATATCCACAAGTATAGTGTGTATTTGTGTGTGTTTCTGTTCTTATCAGTATCAGCCCAGCTTGCAGTAGTCAGAACAGCAATGATTAGAAAGTGCAGGAGCAGGGACATAGGCTTGATAATGAGCTTTGCGTGTGTGTGGTACAGTCTGTCCTATGTCCTAATGTTCACATGGGTTTGTGTGTATGTGTTCATATGTGTAGTGTTGTTACTGTATGATATGACTTTACATGTGTGCATATTACCAAGCATAAGGCATATATATGCGTGTGTGTATGGGTGTGTGTGTGTGGGTGTGTGTGTGTGTGTGTGTAAGGAGGTATGGGTATGTGTGTGTGTGTGTGTGTGTGTGTAGGAGGGGCACTTAATTTTGCTCCCTCACTCCTGTCAAGTAGCCACTGTGAAAAAGGTGGGATGGAAGAAAAGATAACAAATAGCTTGTAGTTGCTAAGGTCTGCTGGGATGTTGGTTGGAAGCAGCAGCCTGAGGGAAAGAGAGAGAGGATGGAGGAGAGAAGTGGAGAAAAAGCAGGAGGAATAATGCAGATGGCATGAATGAAGTGAGTCTACATAGGGAATTGAGATTTTAGTGGGGATGAAGTGTAGAGATAGGGAAAATAAAGAGACATAAGAGAGGGAGGAGGGGCAACAGTGATGCCAAATAAAGAGGAAAAAATCTTTTTTTTTATTGTGTTAGCTAAATAATTAGCTTGTTATCACAAGAAAATGACCCATGTTATCCTGAAATATGCAATAAATGAACTCATTATCATGAGTTAACTCCATTTAGAATTATTGCAAGCACAAGCGTTCTTAGCTTTAATGGTACAGCGAGAGGAGGGAAATGATTTTGTTTTAATCATTTTAATAAGTTACGGCACGACTACAAAACCACTCCATATTTATTGTTGGATTGTATTTGTGCTGCTGCTGTTGTAGCTAAAGTGAATAACTGCATCCCTGGTGTTCATATTCTTTCTGCAGTTTTATTCTGAGTAATACTGTGCCCGAAGAAACCCAACCATTTGCATGCTGGATAAATTTATGTAGATTTGCATTTGAATGCATCTACACTTTAAAAAGTGATTGTAAATGACCAAAGTCATTTTGTTTTCTTTCATTCCTGAGTATTAGTATGTGTATTTTTTTTTTGCTTGTAGAACCATGAAATCCTAACCTGCTGTTTGGCTATGACTTCAGAAACAAGTGACAAAAATGCAACATGAGGGTGCACATTGCTCTTTGTTAACCTTTTCTCTTTGCCCTCTTTTTCTGTCAAGTCTTTCCTTACTGTACACTTCATAATATAAGAAGAAAATTGCCCAAATATCAACTATGCAACACCCATTGCAAAATAACAGTAGCTTGAAAATGTATTCCAGACACAATAATTCTTCTTTTCGCCGAAGATGTTTTGACATATTTATTTTCACACTGAATGAAATGAATGATGGCTTTCAGGGTTTTGGTGTTTGTGCATGATGGCTCACTGTTACACTGTCATAGCTTACAATGAAATAATAGAATCAATAGAACAGAGGTATCACGAGTTTCACTGGTAGCTTCTTGTTTTTTGTTGGATTTTTTTAGTCAGTAACAGGTCCAGGTATTATGAAAAGACTTCTACAATACTCATCCTGATGTTGTACTTCCCAAACCGCTTTATTTGAATCTATGTTCATTCAGTAAACATCATGTTTATTATACATTTGCTCAGAGGAGTTTGAGTGTTTGAGTAGAGCAAGTGGTTAGAGAAGCAATTGACTGGGCTGGAAGTTAACATTCATACAAATACGCTCACCCCACACTCTTTCACGCCCTTTGCAACAGTCCCATTTATCACGTAGTGATGGCTTTGATAGCTTAGACAGTTGGTAGCCCATGTTATAATGTTTAGCCAGCTGTGACGGTTGGCCTAATGACTGGACTGGGTTTATTTAATGAAGTGAAACCTGCTGGAAATGTGAGATTTGCCAGATTCTAAGAAAATCTGTCAGGGTTGTAAGCAGGGAAAACAGCACCACATGCAATATGAGGCAGGTGGATAGGAACAGGACCATGCATGGGTTCGCTTTGAAAGCTATTGATGGTTGAATTTCACTGCTTGGCTCAGGCCACTAATAGGACCTGCCAGACAACTTGTTCCAAATGTGCTGTATCAGAGCAAGTTTCATCCAGATATAATGTACGCCTACTCCAAATGCCCATTTGCCCATTAGCGTATGTCACATATTGTTTATATCACTAATGAGGCTGGGTTAATCATCTGCTTTTCTGCTTAATATACTAGTTGATAAACAAATAATAATTACCGATTTTAATAATCTCACAGTCTTTATGTGTCAGACACAAATATGACGGATGCAGTCTCCAGCTTGTGAAATGTGAGAATTCAACACGTATTTCTTTTAAGCTACTGGAAACTAATGGAAATTAGGAGTTCTCCTATCAGAATCAAAATCACAATACTTTATTAATCCCAGGAAAAAATTGGATATTTGATAAGTTAGAGGTTAATTAGCTATAAATATAACTGAAACCCTTAAATTTTACCAGACTGTTCTGCAAAATACCCTGTATTTCAATCAAGACAGCTAGAGTCAGAGGAAGTTTTTTAAATTTTTGCCTACAGTAATAAAAATTTGACTCAGTGGCTCTGTTTTGAGATCTCCTTACCCTTCTATGAGGATCTAAATCCAACGAGAGCAACAGAGCAACAATCCTCACTAGAGAACATAGTTGGCATCAAGCCAACATTCATTAGATCAGAGGTGGGTTGCAAAGTAGCTTGGCAGATAGACGGCAAATGTAGGCAAGCTAAAGCAACTTACTAGTGTGCATTGTTTAGGATTTTTCCAAAAGGATGTCTAAAAGGGTAAAAGCTGATTATTCAGCTGATGTGGGCCATTACTGAGATCATCTGTTCTACCATTTGCTGGTTGAGCTTAATTTGTGGTCTTCCTAAGCACTTATTTGGTCCATTTTAGCTAGCCACTCAGTTCAACACTGGGCCACATAATCACCATATAAATACTTGAAGAAACTCCTACTGCCTTTATTTCTTTGTCTACATATCATGATGAGCATAGACTACTTTGACTGTTGAAACTGTTTTGTCATAGTGACATCGTCATCCTATAACTAACATTGGCTGGAGTACAGCAATGCTCTGATGATCTGTCATGCTTGACATTTCAGTATGGAAGAAACAAACACGAGTGTTGTCAAAGATAAAATGACTTTGTTTATTAAATGCTTTAAAAGGCTGTTGTTCAGCAGCCAAATCTTACTTTATCTCTAAACGCAGTTTTCAAGAGCAACTTAGAATGTGTTTGCTATAACATCCAGCTTTTTTATGATTTAAATACAGCTTACAGACTTTATCTTTTCAGTTTTGAGTCAAGGGCCATGAAGCTATTAGCATGAAGGAGGAAAACAATCTTGGAAATATTTTACAGATTGTCCTTTGAGAAAAGGCTTGCACACAGTGTACATATACATATTTCATTTTCTTATCAGTTCATATTGATTGACTGATTCATTGCCAGGTTTCTGCCAGTGAGCGAGGAGGCTGCTGTTGGAACCCCAGTGGGAGTCATCATGGCAGCTGCTGTCAATCAAACTATTGTGTACTCCATCACTGAAGGCAATGAGGGTGGTGAGTGTACTTCAAGCAGGGTATATAGAATTTTCCTATCTAGGTTTGACTTGTTTGTTACTTGTTAAACTTCTTACTTAAAAATTGTGTTCCTGATCAAACCCTCTCTGCTCAGGATGCACTGCATGACTTCTACTTTATTCCACTGTTTTGAACTATGCTCACTAGCTATCTGCAACCCACTTGTTATATGATTTATACAGTAAGTTATGGAACTCTATCCATTCCTTGCCATCTTTCTTTTTTTTCTGTCTTTCATTCTACCTAGGTGTGTTTGCTTTAAATGAAACAACAGGGGTAATTTCCACTGCCAGGTCCCTTGACTATGAGACCAATGCCAGCTATGTTTTGAAGGTAGAGGCAGACTCCATGAGAGTGGTGTCTTCGAACCTCCGAGCTCCCTCAAAAAGTAAGTGCCTGATTGTATTTCTGAATTCTCTTCAAAGATGACAGGACTTATTTATGACTTCAGAGTGCATCACTGCAGATTTTACTTTCTTCTTGTAAAAAAAACTTGCCACTTCCTTTAGGCTTTTAGTTTTCTTAATGTACTTACACTGCCCTCTCTCTGTTACTCATTATAGCTGTTTTCACATATGAACATCAGACTGTGTCATAAGACTGATGTAGGGACATTATTCCATTGTTGTTGTCTCTTCCCACATGTGGCACAAAGTATGTGATAACATTATGGCTTATTTTGTTTTAAATATATTTTAAATATTATGTTTGGGTTAGATGAGGGATCTGCTTTTATAGAGTGTGTATGAGGCACAACACATAAACTATGCTCTGTGCTATTCTCATATTAGCGCAAATCAGTAAAATCTGGCATCACACAATTTCTGTACTGGGGTCTGGCATTTTAAAGATCATTTTATGTCCAATTCAATATCTGTGTTCTCACATCTCACTTCATCAGGTAATGCCTAGAAAAGTTCAGAGGTGCAGTACAAGCAGCATATGTCTCTGTGGATTTCTTTTTTACTTCTTCCTGTACAAGTTCATTAAAACTATACTTTGTACTGTACTGGACCTTGGCTGCTGTTACCTTTCAAGCAACTTTTTTCTTCTCCCTCAGATGTCTGTCAAACCAGTAGGCTTTACCAGTTTGCTGTCCTCGTTGTTGATGTTGTAAAAAAGCCTGGCTTTCTTCCTCCTTATAGATGTGTCTCTCATTGGCTCTCACCGGAGGTCTTGGTACATGTGCAATTATATAACTGTGCAGAATTTATTTCTCAAATGTCAAAAAGTGTTTGGTGTGATCAGAGTGGAAAAATAAGCTGGCAAGCGGGCTGGAAGATATAAGATCATATCAATAAAGCTATAACTTTTTCCAGTCTGTCCCAAACATTGGTACTCAGTGATCTGTGCAGGTCAGTTCAGTGTTAAACCAACTGTAATCTACATTTTTAGTCTTTCATTTCTTCTAAAATTGCACGTGAAAGGAATTCCAACTGAAATTGTGTCTCTCTCTTCTCTCTTTAATTATTTCTGTCTGTTCTTTCGGCCTTTTCCATCAGCCTGCTCATTGGTCTTTTTGCTTTGAAAACATAGCTGCATTCTTCTTAATTGATTTTCAACTAGGTCTTTTGTCCTTAATTGTAGTGTTTAGCACATGCTGTCCTTGTTTCATTTAAAGGATTTGAATTTAAGAATTGTGCTGGGATTAAAGCTACACGCCATTGTAGTCATTAGCAAAACTCCTTCAATTCTTCTCAGTACACATTTTAATCAGGAAACAAATCAATAGGATATTTCAACAATATGTTAATCCTGCTTTCTAATTCAAGTGAAAGCCTGGATTGAAACTATATGTTTTGGAATTGTGTTTTAAGAACACTATACACAAAAATATTATTATTTGTATCTGCTTTTTTGTTTTTTAGCTCATCTGGCTGAAGGACTGAAAAGCTAATGCCCTAGAGAAGCATCCATCTGTCTGTCCATCCATCTACCCAAAATTCACTCTTAGAATAATGGTCAGAATTTAGTGAAACTGTCACACAATGATCATCTTATTGGTCTTCACCCAAAGTGAGCTCAAGGTCAAGGTCACGTTAGTCATTTTACAGCCACTTTTCCATTTTCAAAAGAATCATTGCTAGAATCAGATTCTAATGATCACAAAACAAGTGTTTGCATGTGCCCCTCTGCCATTAGGTTTACTCATCTCTTAATGTCTTTTGCAAGGTTTGAGATAAGAACTAGGGCCGTTGTCCTGGATATGACTGTTCGTGAGCCTCTTTGACTTCTTAGTAGACTTTACTTCTCATTAGTTTCTGCAATACAGCTAATCAGCAATGAGAAAACTTGTCACATTCTTTCTGTACTTCATAGTAACCTGTGAATCCTGATGGATCTTGAGCCAGATAAGCAACTACATCAGTGACATTGGGGTTTCTTTTACCAGTGCAGGTTGATTAAATGATTTTTTTTTCTTTCTTTTCTCTGTATTGAAGTTAACAAAAGTTTACAATAATGTGATTTGTTCTGTCCTTCTGACATAACGCCCTCATTTAGAGTGTTTGGTTGATTTATTGTGTTGCAGAATTTTTGTTCAGGGCCAGTTGTTTCCTGTTGCAATCACCGAATACAAATGACAGAGCTCATCAGCTAAATGTTTTGTCTTGTACTGAACTTGTAAAATTCTGGCCTAAGATATGTGAGTTTTTAAATTAGATTTTTCCGTGCATGTGTTTGTAATACTAAAACTAAATTACTGATGTAAAATATGGCTTTCAATCTTGGCATGGATGTTACTTGTGAAGACGTTTACCCTGGAAAGACAAGATGTCTGTAATACTGTCAATAATCATTAAGAGGGAGGTTTCTTGATGTGTGTGTCTCAAAAATTTGATTAGATGCTTGAGGTCAGTGTAACTGCTACTCTACATACATACTCAACATACTTTCAGACCGTGAACTTCAGCTTTGAAGTGAAACCCACAGTCCTGTAGTCACTGTCCCCATAACTACCCAATGTTTTATTGCTATTTTGAATGCTAAATGTCATGAAAATATTTGTTTACCTGCTTCCCACTGTAAAAAATAGAACGTTTATCAAATAGTCTAGGCTATTTCTCTTGACTGATTTCTGCATTTGTCTTTAAACTGACTGTGGCTTTGCTGGAAATAGTCAATGTTTTTATAGTTCACACACCTCTGAACACCAATAACTTTAGAAACATTTGGATCAAAACAGAACCATAGCTGAGGGACTGTTTGCATTACAAAAGCTTTTAATGAAATCTGATACAACTCCACCCCCCTAGAGTCCCGATGAAAGAGATAAGCAGATTCTTTTCATCTGTTTTTTCTTTCCAGGCTTTTAATTGTAGCGTCTTCATTTATGACTGTTGTTGATGATAAATGCTTGTAATTCAGGCAGTTTTTTTTTGGTTGTTTGGTTGGGTTTGATGTTTACAGTAAATGCTGTTGATTTTGGAAATAGGTTGAAACCCGGGCTGTAAATCTTCCTCTAGAAGAGACTCTTAATCATTTTCAGACCAAATATAGATATGCCAAGTTGCATGTGGAAAAGGAAAGCAAGAGTACCAGTTTAAATATATAGAAGACATCTCAATGCCCACACCTACAGGCAAAGAAAGTAATCGCTGCTGTAATTGCATATGTGCCACCTGCCAGCCGGATTGGCTTTGTCCTCCCACTGAATGCTGTTATCAGTTGTTATCAGTATCGTACATATCACCTGTAGATGCCCTTCTCTACCTATAAGCAAGAAAAACCATTTTATCAAGCAGTTGTGTCAAGAAGAGCATATGAAATGTCTAGCACTTTGTAATATTAGCTTACAAGTTTCCCCCCTAGGATTAAAAAGTATTCTGATTCTTGTTTACGTTATGAAAGGTTGGATTGTAACCAAAACTGTAATCTTTCCCTAACACTAACACGGCAGTTTTCTCTAAATTTAATCAAGTAGCCTGTTTTAAGTAACTAAGGCTAATCAAACAAGGCAGCAATATGTTAAGTATTCATGTCATGAATGAGAGCAGATCTAAATTAACACTCTTCCGCCTGGAAACATAATACCTATTATTTCATTAAGGAGAGATCATTTGAAAAACTGAACATGTTTTATCGAAGTACAGAGCATGAGTAATACATTCTTTGGTGGTAAGACTCCAAAAGAAGCAAGGAGTCCAACAATGGGACGAGTCTAGATGTTGGTGGTGGAGACAAAACAGATGGAGACTTGGATGAGGATCTCTGACTGACCAGGATGAGGTGGAGGTGGAGGCAGGTCACGGAAATGATAATATGTAAGGCAGAATTACAAAAGAGTGCTGAGATTTAAAGTACACAGAACAGAGGCTGATTGGATCACAGAAGTCAGGCAAGAAAATGACTGAGCCAGAGTGATGATGATTGAGTTTGACAACGTGGGAAAGGGAAAGTGATGTAAATAATAGACTAGCAGCCCAAACACCCAGGAATGCAGTCAGACAAGTGAATACAGATATTCCTTATTGAACTAAGACATAAGCTTCAGTTATCTTCAATACTTGTTGTTTATGGGCCTGATAACAACTAATAATAGCCACTGAATGGGCTGAACATGAATTTGAATATTAAATGCAATTTTTGCAGGGAGTACAGATGTTAGTAGCTGGCATGCAATTAGTACAGTATGTACAAGTGTAAATATGTAAATATAGATAGTTGTTGTTGTTCTTGCTATACTCTACTGTATGTGGTAAAAGCATAGACTGTATATAAAAGATGAATGCAGTGGTTTATGAATTGCCATTCTGAACCCTCGTCATTAGCATTATGGCTATGATCCTGTTGTTTTTTAAGCCAGAAGTGGGCGGACTTGGAAAAAGGGATCAACTACAAGTTATTAGCTAATTTTTTGCCAGCTTAAATAGCAGTCTGCATTATTGGCTTTGCTTATTGGTTGTTCATTATTGACACACAAAAATACCACCAAACTGAAACTGGAGGGCTTAAACTACTGGTACTGAAGCTCTGCAGTTGGTCAGTGCTGCCTGGTTTCAGTTGTGGGTGCCTCATATAATGCCTCTGTACAGTATATGTTGAAAAGAGTATCATGATATGCATTTTGTGTTTCTCTTTTCTAGCCAATACAGCTAAAGTGGTGATTGAGGTCCAGGATGAAAATGACCACCCCCCAGTATTCACTAGACCTCTTTACATTGGAGGAGTCACAGAAGATGCCAGAACTTTCACCTCAGTCTTGCAAGTACAGGTACAGCTACAGAAAGACATCCCCATCAACATATAAAAGATAAAGTATACAGTCCAACTACTTACAGTAGTTACAGAATATGGATAAAATGAAATTCTGATTTATCTGCTTATTAGGCTTTTACCTTATGTATGGATTTTATATTTTGTAAGGCACTGCTAATACAGTGCCTGTGTGGAATTGTGTGCTTTTATTTATTTTTGTTCATATTAAATAGAAAGAAATATGTAGTTCGGTTTTTAAAAAAAACTGAACTGGTAAGCTTATACTCTGTTTCTTTTCGCTTTCACTGTTGATTAAGAAATCTCTCTGTTCCTCTTTCTTTTACCTAACTGTAAGAATTTTCACATCACTGTAAACAACTTAAGAGATTCGTGTGTTATAAAAATGCCTTTCAGGACCTAAAATGGGTCACGAAGCCTATCTCTTTCAGCCTCTATCTTAGAAATAGCTATATGTTTTAATGAGCCTGGATGCCACAAGAGACTCAGGCAGGGTCCCTGGCAGAGAAGTATGTGCTTTAATATTTTATTGCAGTTTTTAAGATCATTCTTAGATACTCCTGCTTCATTAGATCATCCCAGTGAGCGTGACAAGAACGGTGAGCATGTAGGAAGAGCATGTTTCACAAGTTCAGGAAACGTGATCTCATTTTGTTGTTCCTCTGCTCCAAAAAACTTGAGGTTGTGGGCTTACATATGGGTTTTGTGTGTTAAAACTATGCTTGGTTGGAGCTGGTTTACAGTAACATGCTTTCCTTCTGACCATTTTAAATAAACTGACAGGAAGAACTGAAACTCAGTTGCCACAGAGGAAGGCAATCGATGTAGAGGTTAAAGGAGGAGAAAGGATTGATGTTTGATAAGGAGAACTGGCATCCTGCTGGGAGACAAACTGACTGGACAGAAGAAAGCAGGGAAGACATACATGATTTATGGGTGAATGAACAGATAGCAGTGGAGGGATGACTAGAAAGATGGACTGGGATGCTAGAGGTACACATAGTAAAATGAAAATAGGAGTAATACAAAAGATTTGAAGAAACTGAGAAATGTGCTTTTTAATATCTATGGTTTCATGCAAGTATAACTAATTCCATCACATCTGTCTGAAGCACATTGTCTTATTGAGTCTATGTGTATCAGGCTAAAATATTTATCTGTGTGTTGCTATATGCAGGTCTGTCCTGCATATTTTTGTGCACACGAGGGAGTTCATTCATCCCTTAGTCCCTCAAAGGATGGCGTAACACAAATATTAATTAGACTGTAGATAATACTCACAACAAGTACATAAAATTCATTATTTTGCTCTAAATTCATCCATTTCACATTTTGCTTTTTAAAAAAATGTTTCTATCACTTTTCCAATTGAAATTAATAAAATGTAAATTGCTGAAATGTAACCACCTTTGTTTCTCCAGCAATCCCTTCTCTTTTTAATCACTAATTCCAGCCATCTCTTTTAACTGCTATGTTGACCAGAAATTGACTTAAAGCAAAAGGCTGCTTGTGCTGCTTGTGTTGCCACAGGTACTGGTAAAATAAAAAATATGCTTTCCAGAAAGTCCAAATTAAATAATTCCTCAGACTTTCCAGTGTGAGGACATTATATTATTTATTATGGTAATTACAAGGTAAACAATAAAGCTACAATCCAGTCTAATTGTAATGGGGACCAGAAAATCCCTTGCTAGATGACACAGTTTTCCTGCTGGTCTTGCTTACCAAGAGATGAAGTCATCTCTGCAGAATGTTCAGGTGTGTGGAAAACTCAGTTCTTGCTTTTATTTTTGCATCCAATTTGTAAATTTTCTGTAAGAATGGGCTATGTGAGATGAGCCTTTATGGCAATGAAATGTTTACAGCTCTTTTGCAAGTTTATTGCAGTATCATTGTGTTCATTTGCGCCCATATCTTGCATATGTTTCATATTTATGGGAAGTTTGGTAAGTGTACAGTGCAAAGGTAAATAAACTGTGACCTTAGAATAAACCTAAAGCTGCTTAGGACACATCTCATCCTATGTGCAGCAAAAAGATCTGTACCCTGAGCAGTTTAAACCAGTGGTTATCACGTCTGTACATTTTTATGTATTGCTGAAAACTTATTCCAACTCTGTAGTTCTGCAAGTAAGAATGGAAAAAAGATCTATACATTTATTCTCCCCTCAGTACTCCCTCCCTTCCTACATCCCTATCTCATCTTTCTCCTTATTACTTTTCTTCTTGCTTGCTCACTATCATTTTTCCCTTGCTATAAAAAAATACATTCTACTTTCTTTCTATCAAAGTGTTACCTTTGATGTGGTAGGTGTCTATATCTATATATCTAGCCCTTCTTGAAATAACCCTCCATAAAATCAATGTCTGTCTGACTGCATGCCTGGATTTTAATGTGAGGTTTGCATGTATATGCGAATGAGGAAAAAACATAATAGTTAGCCAGAATGAGAGACTAATTGATCTGCATACATTTCAAAGGATCCCTTCATCTTCCTTCTGATTCAGAATATCAACTTAAACAATAAATGAACTGAAAGTCTTTGAACAGGCTTTACTACTAGAAAAATATTCAGAAAAGTAACAGAAATATGTGACCTCAAGGTGAGTGAAAACTTTGGGGCAGAAAAAATATCAGTCCTAAATTGTTCAATAGACAGTTGTGTCTCATATACTGTAGTGTCAATCCACTGGAGTGAAATAATGATAATAAGGAGGTATAGAGTGCACTAACATAGTTATAATAATTACAGATTAGGGAATTTGTTTTTATAAAGACAACAGTGGCTTGATCACAGTATTTACGTCTATGATGATAATGACATTTCATAATGACAGTGATTATGGTGATGCTACTGGCAGTGTAATTATGACCACAGTAATACCATCTAATGGTTCTCCGTTTTCTTATTTTCCAGGCCCTGGACAAAGACACTGGTAACTACAGTTCTGTAATATACCGGCTGATCATTCCCCCTCCAGCTAGTAAAGAAAGTAAAGACAGCAAAGATGGGTTTATCATCGAGCCATACAGTGGCATTGTGAAGACGGCAATCATGTATCGCAACATGAGGAGGTCATATTTTAAGTTTGAGGTGGTTGCCACAGACAACTATGGTCAAGGACACAGCAGCAAAGCAGACATAGTGGTGTGTATAATTTATATTTTCACATTGATGGTAGTTTTACAGTTAATTTTTCAAATGATTTTTTTTAGTGTGCAACCTAAAGTGAACTGGATGACATGATCAGTGCAATGAGATTTTTTATTGCTCCCAGGAAGCTGTGCTGATAGTTTTATAAGCTACTAATGACTTCTTACTGGAAAAAGTGAACATAGCAAAATTGTACCCAAATGGAGAACTCATGTTTGGTTAACTAAAGCCCATGAGAAAAAGTAGTTCAAACTACTTTTTGAAAAGGAGGATAACACTGAGAGTGTAGATTTGACATCAGATCATAACAAAATGAAGTATCAAAAAGTAATAGCAGAAAAACTGCAACTCACTTGAGCTTATTTTTATTGTTTTCATTTCCAAAAAAGTTAGGATATTTTCCAAAATGCAATAAAAACAAAAAATCAACACATGGTTCACATGAATATGTTAATTCATGTGGCAAAAGTACAATGATTTTCAGCTGTATTTTGTAAATACACACAAAATTAGAATTTCATGGTTCACTCAACAAAAGTTAGGACGGATTAAAAATAACTGATTGAAAAGTACACAGAGTATTCAAGTAACATCAGTTTGGAAGACTCCAAATTAAGCAGGCTAATTGGCAGAAGGTGAGGTATCATGACTGGGGATAAAAGTAGCATCCATCAAAGGCCCAGTCTTCAAAAGCAAGCATGGGTCATGGCTCACATCTTTGTACCAAAATTTCTTAGAGAATTGTTAGTCAATTCAAAAGGAACATTTCTCAATGCAAGATTGGAGAGAATTCAGGTCTTTCAACATCTGCAATGCAAAATATTATGAAGAGATTCAATTTAATAGAATTCAGTTCAATTCAGAAACATCTGAGTGCACAAAGGACAAGGTAGGAAACCCCTGATAAATGAGTGTGATCTTCAAGTCCTCAGTCAACACTGACTGAGAAACCTGTCTTGCTACTGTGACATTTTGCCACTTGGGCTCAGGAGCACATACAGAAAACCATTGTCCCTTAACATAGTCTATTACTGTATTCCAAAATGCAACTTGAAACTGTATTACTCAAGGAGAAAGCCATACATCAACTCTATGCAGAAACACAGGCATGTTCTCAGGGCCTGAGCTCATCTCAGATAAACTGAAAGAATCTGAAACTGTGTGCTGTGGTCAGAAGAGTCCATGTTTTCTTTTGTTTTCAGAAAAAATAGATATCAAGTTTGTGGCGCCAATTATGAAAGCAATTGTCCAGATTCTTATCAACAAAAGGTGCAAAAGCCAGCATCTGTGGTAGTATGGGGGTGTGTCAGTATCCAGGGTATGGTAGAGGGGTATATTAGGATTTCAGAGTAATATATGTTGCCATCAAGGTTGTGTCTCTTCCCAATACATTCATGTTTATTTCAGCAGGACAATGTCACACAACAATCTGCATAGCTTGCAACAGCAGGGGTTCATAGACAGAGTGTGTGTGCTTGATTGCCCTGCTGCCAGTCCTAATCTATCTCCTATTGAAAATATATGGCACATCATGAAGATGGGGATCAGGCAATTACAACCACAGACTGTTAAGCAGCTGAAATGTTACATCAAGCAGAAATGGACTAGATTTCCAGTTGCAAATTTACAAGTTAGCATCCTCAGTTCAAAAATGATTACAAAGTGTTAGATGATGTAATACATTGTTATAGATTTCTCTATCCCAACTTCTGTTGAGTGTGTTGCAGTCATCAAATTCTAAAATTGTGTATATTTGCAAAATATAGCAAATTTGGCCAGTAAAAACGTTGAAAATCTGTTTTTCGTTTGTCAGTTAAATGTTGTTTCAAACTAACATATCACAGATGAGTATAGATAAATCACCAACAAGCTATGAAAAATATAGCTAAGTTAAATGTGCCTCACTGCTCCCTTACATTATCCCAGAATGTCCTGATAAGTGTGACAACAATCTGTCACATATCTGAAGCATAATTACTGTAATGGCAAATGTAATCTATTTCACTGGATCTGTTTTATTTATGTGAAGGAACTGTCTGTTAAACCCAAATATGCTTTTCCTGTTGTGTAGGTGTCAGTCGTGAACCAGCTGGATATGCAGGTGGTTGTATCAAATGTCCCTCCAACGTATGTGGAGAAAAACAAAGACAAGCTGCTGAGGTAATATTGACGCTTTTGTCCAGAGTTCAGGTAGCCTAATTTCAAAGTTTTGTACTTCACACATGGTGCATACATTTTACCTAAAAAACAAGTATGCCATATTAAATGTGTTGCTGTATTTGGAAAAGCAAACCCTGTATACTCTCTGCAACAGTGGTTTTTAATAAGAGGTGCTGCCATTAAAAACATGTGGCATCAAATTTATGTGGTTAGACCCTCCCTGGGCAGGGACACGTAAAACCTGTCTTTATTTAATCTCTAGGGTCAGATATTCTATTTACTACTGAAGTGGGTGGGGTTATTATACCAAGATCAAAAAAGCGCTATCAAGTGATTTAAAACATTTCAAATCATTTGAAATAGATGAGTTCAATGCAAGGAAAATAATTTCCATTTGATTCAAAGTTCAACTGATTGCTAGTTTGTACATGACAGGCTTCCTCAACAAATTCAGCAGATCTGGATTTGATGCAAAAAGTTTTCTGCAGAACCCTCTGGGAACTTTTCCAACTTTCAAAGAGCCTGTGTCTACTCTAGAAGGAGAGAGCAAAAATTTGGCCTGCATGTGAGGTGAGCCAGAAAAGGTCTTTGCTGTACAAAAATATCATTAGAGGAAACTACACTTTGGCAAAGAACTTTTGGCACTTTTGGGAAAATTTGCTATTGACAAAAAGAAAAAAAAATAGGACGTGAGGTTTTTGGCCAAAGTAAAAGTAGGCATTTCTAGCACAGACCAAAGACAACTTTTAATAAAAAAGAATTTTGTATTAACTGTGAGGTATAGTGGTGGTTTGTGACTGGTCGGTTTGTGGTCACTGATTCAACGAGTAACTTTTTTTGCTTTACTGTAAGACAACTTAAGACCATCTGACTAAAAGCTGAAGTTGAACCAGAAGGATCCTAGTCATAATAAAATATCTACCAAGTATCAGACCAGATTTATCTGTTCACACTGTTTCAAAGTGGATCACATGTTTGCTCATCCAAATATGTCAAAAAGCCTGTCATTTTACATACCAGAAACCTACTTTTTCATGAGTTTAGCTGTTGATAGATAGTTTGCCTCTTAAACCAGCAATTCGCTGCTTGGATAATATGTTTTACCAGATTTTAATATTTACAAGAAATATGCACTAGGCTGATAATTACATTAAAATACTTTTAAGCCTGCTATTTCATTTAGAAGCAACGTAACAAATGTGAGAATGACATCAAGCTGTTTATATGTATACACGTCACTCATTTGTGCAAGTGGAAAAAAGTAGAAAAAGTCTTGTTAATGTTTTATAAAAGAGTAAGTGTACTTTTCTTTAAGGTATTCAGTATTGATATTAAGTTCAGCCCAAAATTGATTTGAGTCTGTTTTGAACAGTTTTAAGTCCTGTGTCTCCACAGGAGGGGACTTAAACTCTAATTGTTACATAGTGCATTTAACAAGGGGAGGTAAGAGCACAAACCACCATCACACGCTTGGCTGTACTCCACTATGGCCTAGCATGTCCAAACTTTTGACTGGTAGTGTAAGGCTAGAAAAGTAAGTGGTGCTACAAAAGAAACAGCTTCAGGAACATGTTGAAACAAATCATTTGGTCAATTGGCATCAGGCTGTAATGTGATCGGGTATAAAACAAGCACCTTAGAGAGACAGAGTCTCTCAAAAGTAAAGATGGGCAGAGGTTCAGCAATCTGCCAGAAACTGTGCTTACAAATTGTGAAGCAATTTTAGAAATTTGTTCCTCAGTGTAAAAATGGATGGATGGAATGAATTTGCCATCATCTGCAGTACATGATATCGTCAAAAGAATCAGAATCTGGAATTATCTCTGTGTGCAAGGGGGGGAGCCAAAAACCAATACTGAATGCTTGTGATCTTTGAGCCTTCAGGCAGTACTGCATCACAAACAGGCATAATTCTGTCATGGAAATCACTGCATGGGCTCAGGAAAGCTTTCAGAAATGGGGACCTGTGAACACAGCTTGCTGTGTCATCCACAAACATATGCTACCAGTCAAGAGTCTGGACACGCCTCCAAACTTTTGACTGGTAGTGTATATATTTAATATTGCAGTGGTGTGTATATATCAGTGTGGTCTACTGGGAGCAGTGTTGCTTGTAAAGCCTGATGGCAGCAGGAAGGAATAAAAACACGATGCAATTATTTTGAAATGTCATGAACTAATATTTTATTCACGAAAGAACATAGAAAACATATAAAATATCTAAAATGTGTGTGGGGGGGGGGGCAGGCCCCCTCTTTAGACTCGCCCCTGTGATTTTAAAATAACCAGCTCAGCGGCAGTTATCATTAAAATTACATGTTTCCAGTGCAGTGCATGAAACATGCTTCTGTGTTTTTACCATAAACGCAGGCTACTGTGACCTAAAATGTGAAAGATTAAAAATAAACCCTTTTTATCTTTGCGGGATCTCCTCTCGCAGTGCGCTCTGGTGCGCGTCCTTCGCCCGGACAGATGAGGTCGGGCTCGCTGTGGGTTTTATGAAAGGTGGAAAAACACTGAGCTCACAGAACGGGGGAGGAGCGACGGCACCACAGGCATGGCAGAGAGGGAGGGAGGGAAGCTGTCCCCTGTGTCGACACTTCATCTACTTATAGGCGGGATTTAACAGCGGACCGCCGGGTCTGTCCAGTTCGCCGGTGTTGGGATGCTCGTCGCCGTCCGGTCCTGAGGACCCGCCGTTCGGTTCGCTTTATATTCTGGCTACATGGCCAGCTAGCATAACAAGGCTAACTACTCTTAGCAGCTGGAGCCGGCGAAGTGAAGAGCCGAAGACGGGAATGGCGTGAGTCCCTCGGCTAGCTGTTATAGAAGACACGACCAGTGACGAGACTAAAGCTGTCCAGTTTTTCCTTAGCTTTCTAATTCTCAGGTAAGACCCGGTTGTGAGACTGAAGCCCAGATAACGTTGGTTTGTAAAGCTAGCGAGCTAGTCTTATTTAGCCAGCCCTGTATATGTGAGCGCTAACCAGCCGCCGTGGCAGAAGATGTTAACCACTGTGAGTCAGTACCAAAACTCCCCCCCCTTTTTTTTAAAACAGTTTCTTTCTTTATAAGTTTATGGAAAGCTTAAAAAATATCCCACTGTGGTCTGGCTGAAACGACTACAACCGACTCCTATCGTTTGTAAACAAACCGTGTGAGAAGTGTAAGTAAACACAGATCAATAAAGATGATCATATGCTACACTTCACGGGCATCTCGCAAACATTTGAGCAAGTTTTCACAAAGAGAAATCTCCCAAGTTAGCGCACACTGGAGTAATTGTCTTGTTTTGATGTGTCTTTGAAGTTGCAGACAGATCCTGAAGCATGACGGTAATTATGTATTGCAGTAGCAATCCTTAAGACAAGTGGTGTTTAGAGAAGGGATACTGTGGCAGTTTGTTGGTATCCTTTGTGTCCTAGACTGGTTATTATTAGTCTGCCTGCCCTGATCCCCGTGATAAGTAGTGCTGGGACGTTGGCTCGCACCCCTCCTTGCAGATATGTTCCCATCAGACGTCGCAGACATGTAGTAGCACGCAGAGCAGAACACATGAAACCAAAGTGTACTTGTGCAAAATTTCCTGCAGTAAAGAGATTTTTCTTTTTAGGGGGGTGGGAGGCTAACACCACATGATGTTTGGTCCATACATCTGTCTTTTGAATTCCCGTTTTTTTTTTCTTTTTTCTTTTATACCTTTCGGCTGCTGCCTTGTATTCTCCACCAAGGGGTCGCCACAGCAGATTAATCTGCATTAGTAATTTGGCTGCAGTTTTACACTGGATGCCCTTGCTGACGCAACCCTCCATGGTGAGAGGGGCTTGTGTCCCCACCTGGAATCAAACCAGGGACCTTTTGCTTCAAAGGCAAATGTGCAAACCACTACGCTACTGGAGACACCAATTCCCGGTTTTTATGTTTGTTTAATTAATCTGAAGTTGGTCTAATCTCTGTGTAAATGCTCTGGCTCAGGAGTGTCAAAGTCATTTTAGTTCAAGTTCAACATGCAGTCCATAGCCGTAGCTTAACCTTTTTTGTTTTTTAAAGAAAACACCCCTGCAATTTTTGAACTGGCTTTAAGAGCAAAAAAGTACATTCTGAAAAGGTGCAACAGGTCCAGAGCCATAGTGGTTTACACGTTCGCCTTACAAGCAAAAGGTCCCTGGTTTGATTCCAGGTGGGGATACAAGCCCCTCTCACCATGGAGGGTTGCATTAGGAAGGGCATCTGGAGTAAAACTGCAGCCAAATTACCAAAGCAGATTAATCCACTGTGGCGACCCCTTGGTGGAGAATACAAGGCAGCAGCCCTAGGTACATTTATAAGCTCAAGCAAAAGATGCCTCTTTTCCCAGTCCCCTATAGAATTGCCAAATAGCAAAAGGTATTATTTGTTAAATTATTTTTCTCAGTGATCTATTTAGTAAGCAGTCCATGAACAGCCTGAAATGTCTTAAGATGAAGAAGTGAAAGTTGTCGCTTTTTCTGTGTTCTTTGAGTCTCCTTTACAGATCTCAGGTTAAAGACACAAAACCTTCACATGTAGAGTTAAGGACTAGAAATATCTTTAATTTCCAGATATTTTTATATTTATGTAATGCTGCAGTGCATTTTATTGAAAATTTGGCATATTTAATAACTACAAACTATAAACATTACAGAGAAAAGCGTTAATTGGACTCAGCTGGACTTTTTGCAGGCTATTCCTGGCCCCTGAGCTGCATATTTGACATCCGTGCTCAAGCGGTTAACATTACATTGCCTTCTCTTTGAAGTAGACGGGGTTCCTTCTGGCTGTAAAGGGACCTTTGGGGGGGGTAACTGTGGTTTTTGGCCTTTTTATAAACAAAAAAAAATTAAGGTTTAATAACTAGTGTTGCTAATATTTTTATCAGTCTTGGTGTTTTTCCTTGGGTGCAAGACCAAAACCCCTTTTGTTTGTTAAAAAATCTTTTTATATGCAGGAAAACCCCTGGTATAGTGTTGTTACATGTTGCTTTGACTTGTGTTTCTGCTTCTGATGTTAGTTTAGTTTTATCCCCAGTAGTTTGCAGTGAGAAGCCCTTGCAGTGGTACTGTTTTTTTGCTATAAATAAGCAGGAAATGCTGCATCCATTGATCAGCGAGAACCTTGGTCACAGCTCAGGAGAGTTCCCTTCTGCAGCCCATCACTATACAAAGTTTCCTGACTCTTTAGGCTGCTTGCCTCACACACAGAAACACCTGGCATCTCTCCATCAGTCAGCCAAAACACTGCTTTTCCTAACTGCACACAGTCTCCTGTTGAAGGACCGGATGCTGCTTTAATGTTGTAATTTTGGCACTTGACAAGTGGTTAAACTGAAGAATGGCTCAGATACAACTCTGCAGCTCTGATTTCTTCCACAAATGTCTGTGATCACTGCTGAGTGATTTGTTCTTATTTCTGTTCAGATTGTTGGTCTTGCTGTGATCCCCATCATGGTGCAGAAGTACCAGTCACCTGTGCGGGTGTACAAGCATCCCTTTGAGCTGGTGATGGCGGTAAGTGTCTTTATCTTTAGTTGCAGTCAATCATGTGTCCACATGAATATTGTATGCAGTAGATGAAGATTTATGGGGTACAAGCAGGAGGAGACTTCAGAGGTTAGGTGTTAGTCATAAAATTATCTTAAATGTGAGTGACTTGGATGGATTGAAAATGCATGCACTCTATCATGGGTTATGTGTTTAATTATGTAAACAGACCTGCATGACAATTTTTTTTTTTACTTACCTGTAGCATCACTCATAGAAGCTAGTTATTAAGTGGAATAATAAGCTGCAAGATAACTAGGTGAGCACATCCTCTGCCAAGGTCAGTGCCCTATTTTGCAGTGTTTGCCAAGGTTTTATAAAAGCAGATTTGGTCATTTTGAAGTAATCCCACAGACAGATAAAAGGCTCTAAAACATGCCTCCCACTTGGCTCTAGCTTTGGCGAATAATTAGGAGGTCAAACCCCTACAAGGAAATCACTCTTAGATGATGTGGCCTATTGAAACAGCCTGCTACCTCATACTTCCTGTTGTCTTGAGGCTTCAGTGAACAAATGAACACATCTCAAGAGTGGAACCGCTGTGCTGTACATTTGTTTACTTGGTGTCTGAGTATAAAACATGGCCTTGTTGTTATGTCAGACTAAAGGTCCCACAGCAGACGTGGTGGCGGTAGTGTGTCTGCTGCATGAAAAATTAACCACCTTGCACTGCTTTTAGTGCATGGTTTTTGTACACTCAAGCGTGAGTACCCGATTTAAGTAAGAGCACACAGACTGGATTTGTGTGTTGTGCTCTCCATTTTTGGCCTTCTCAGCAGTTTTACTAGACCCATTTATGTTCTCTATCACCAAATATTGGAATTGTTGGTATTACCCATTTTCTGCATCTAGCTTGCTGCACACAGCAGCAAATTTCTCATTGCTAAAGAGTTTCAGGACAGGAGATTGGTGGTTGTAAGAGCCGATTGACAGGAAAACCCTTGCTGTAAAGTGTAATGTCTCTTCCTGCTGTGGTGTCACAACTCTGAAAGATGATGATAGAACTAGTGTTCTAACCAGAGATCTGGTTTGTTTTTAAATAACAGTGGTTGAGAAAAGAATAGGAGGCAAACTTATCTATAATCATGAACCAGATGGATGCTTTGTTCAGCAGTGTTTTGATCTCAGCTGCTGCTTGTCACTACTATGGTATTAGTGCACGTCTGCAGACTCTCACTCTGATTATGCAACTACCACTTTCACCCAAACAGCCTTGCTGTGCTGATAGCCACAGTAATGTACATGTATTCCTGCATTATCTATTTAAATTCCTACAGGAAGTCGGTTGGTAGTTTTACCTCTGTTTAACAGCCTGTCATGTGTTGCAGTTGCTGTTTTCTTTAAATGGAAATCGGCTTGCTACAGTAGCAAGAACCAGGATACAGGAACACTAAATCTCCTTAGTGCAGGCAGGATTGAGCAGCAGGCAAAGAAATAGCTATAAATAGAAGGCTGGTACCTACACCTGGCTGTACACATGCTACCAAAGGGGGCAAAGAGTAATAATAACAAGGCTGACTTGCATCGAGATGACCCACCTTGTGGGGGAAAAATAGGTGTTTTTAAACTAGGGCAGTAACAGAAAGTAGAATTTATTGACTTTGGTTTTGGGCTGTATGACATTATGAATTATGTGCAGTGTGATCAAGATAATTTCTGAATTGCTAAGTGGGGAAAAAAATGCACATTTCAGTCAGTTTGAAGCTGAGTTTGGTGCATTTGGATTCTTCTTCCCCCTCCTTGTGACTTTTCTCTGCAGTGAGTGTTTTTGCAGATACTGCAGAGCAGACTTAATGGTGCGTCACAACACTTGGTGCCTCTTTTTTTTTGTTTTATTGAAAACCCAGTGAAACATCTTTCCTCTCACTTCCTCAATAGTAGGTCTTTCACCATTTCAGCACAACTGTACAACAACAATAACATCTTGTGTTCGTGGGATATCAAAACAAAGTGCTGATAATGTGCACTATTTATTAACTTTGTTAAAAACAGTCATTTTCTTTGTGTCAGGACCGCTTTAATTTACATCTTTACATCAAGTGTGTCAGACATATAGCTCAGCGGTCAGAACTGACCCACCAAAACGGGTCCAGTCTGGCCAAGTGGATTGTGCTGCAAAATTTTAAAACTGGAAAGGAGGAGGGCATACTTTTGGGCTTTTCACTGCATTTTGTCCTTAAGAATGAATTTCATCATGAGAGTACCAGCTGCTGATTTCATCTGAGACAGAGGTCTGACAGACGCATTACCCATACTGCCATACCACACCAAATGAATTAATAGATTAAAAAAAAAAATTAAGTGAAAGAAAATGAGGTATTTTTTTACTGTTAGTATAAATGCTGCACAATTCATTTTTGAAACTGAAATTTACCAGTCATTTAGAGATTTTGTTTACATAGGGTCCATGTTTAAAAACCAACCCATTAAACAAAATTTTGCTATAAATTCAATTTAAAAGAACCTCATGGGACACAGTTTGAGTATTGAGTTGTCAGTACTTTTTCTGTCATTTTACAGATTTAATTTGTAAGATGAAGTAGTCATTCAGCTGGTTTCATTTGCTTAATACAGTAGTAGTATTGATATGAACAGCCTGAGATGTCTAAAGTAAAATAATACATCCCAGTTTTTCCTCATAAGGTTCATTAATTGATTGCTTACTAAGTGAGAGTTTCTATTATGTACCTAAACTCCTTTACAATAGACAAGAGGGAATCAGTTTAGGGAAGTGTTTTTTCCACTGGATTATTATGCAGTAATTTTTAAGGTTTGGACCCACAAACTAAAATATGTCTGATACCTCTGGTTTACATAGCATTATGCATTGTATTTTCAAATGAGTATTACTGTATTGACTGTGTTATTCATCCCTTCAGTTCCTTTTGCCAAAGACTTCTGAAGAATTTGCAAGTAATAGCTGCTCTCTCTTGTCTGTTGGGGGATTATAGTTGACACTTTGCTTTAAGGAATTTGGTGCTTTCTCTTTACTTGACTCTGTTGTTTGGATACTGGGCTGTGCTTTGAAAAACCCTCTCACTCATATGAGACTTAAAACCAAGGCTCCATGTTCCTCTCTTAAAGCTTTAACGGCATTCCTTTTGTCAAGATTAAATACGGTTACTCTCGCCTCGGCCCCGGGAAGCCACTCTGCTCACTGACAGGTGCTATCTACGCTTTTCCAACCTCTGGCTAACACTGCTGTGTTCAGTGTGTTGTTGCATAAGTCAGGCTTGACTCTCAGGTGCCCTTTAGCTGTGTTTTTGTTCTACAGCATTTACTGCACCTCCTTTTGAACACAGTATTGTCAGTGTTCCCAGCGTTCGGGGCTTTTGATACTCTTCTCTCAGCTTGGCAGTTGAAAGTCAAGCCTATGTACTTGAGTTAAAAAAGCTACTAATAAAACACAGAGTGTAAAGGTCATTATGTTTATTTTTAAGAATGAAATTGCACATTATTGCTATTGGTGTTCCTGCTGACCGTATTAGCAGTTGATTAAACTGGGGTAAATCACATTTTCAGTTATTTTTACTGAACGAAAGGGAGAAGACTTCACAGCCAGTTTAGTCTGAACACGTATCATCAGTGCTATGAAAAAAATGGCTCCTAGTGAGTATTTGTTCTCCTGCTCCTCGTGTTTATCACAGAGTGATCCTAGTTTTTCAGCTGTTTTGCTTTGTATCATTTTAGGATTTGCTGTGGTCTTTTTTTTTTATATAATCATTTAATATTGCAATATTATGAAGTCACTGCTAGCACCTGGCACTAAATTTGGTCAGATGAAAGCAAACTGTTGAATATTATGTGTTATACCTGTTTTGATTTGTAATATTGACATTGTGAAGCACATTGCATTGAGATTACAGCAGTGACAAAAGATTATTGAGAAAAACTTGGCAGGATTAGACATGACATGTAATTAAAGCTTCAACTGTCACCAAATCACCGCCTAAGTGATTTATTATAAGAAATTGCGTGTAACTAGATTGGCCAGCTCCTGAAAATATCCAGCAGATTGAGAAGGCAGGGCAAGCATGTTCAGTATGTATCCTAATAAAATGCACGGAACATTTTTTTGTAGGCAACGTGGTCATAAACCCTCTTGTCCATCTACCAGGGATTGTTGGTGGCTGTGTACTAGCAACTGCTGGCTGGGTTTGGTTGAGCTGCCCAAATGTACACAAACATCAGTATGCATTAGAATTGACATTGATAACCTTGTTTTCATTCCACAAACTTGGCCTGTTTCTTTATCA
>VUQH01046850.1:29694-48492 GCA_015106775.1 Etroplus canarensis
AAAACCCCCTGGTCCCCCCCCCCCCCCCCCCAGCAGAGTTCCTGCAGGGTAAAGAACAGGATGTGCCATGTTGCTGTAATGCCCACTGGAATTGCAGGCACCAACAATGGCAGGGGACATTTCCTTCTTGGTGAATAAACTCTCCTTATCAGTAGGAGCAACAAAAAAGATACAGTATGTGTTACCTAATTAATGTTTTCATGTTGGGCGAGTTTCAAAAGTAAGCTGTGAAACACAAATCTGACTCATAAGGGCATTGCAGACATACCATTTGGTAACCAGACAACATACTTTACAAGTAATCTGCTTATAAAGGAAGGAAATGGAGCTGATCTAAATAAACTTGTGTGTTTAAGAGGAAATACCAAAAGAAGATAGAAAAAAGGGAAGAGAGTGAAAGGAGAGAAGCATAGTGAACCAGACAGTGTTCACTGCTTATTAGGCTAAACTTTTCATGCCAGTACAGTCACCTTTGGGCTACAATAGTGTGACTTCAGGTTCTTTGAATTTCAATGTTTCTGTCTGTGGGACCCACACACTTTTTTTTTTTTTAAAAAAAACTGAGTGAAGTTGAAAGATTAAAGTGTGCACCTCACATACTTCCTTCTCAAATGTTTTTACACTCTTGTACACAACACAAAGGTAGACTGAAGCCTACTGTTTGCTTTATAGGAAGCTGTTGATGCATGGCTGAAAGTGTTGCTTATCTAGCTCCTTGCTTCTGATTGTGAAGGCGAATGGGACAATACTAGCGGTGAAACACTTCACATTTGAACATAAGTGTACCTAATGAAATGAGTCCCTCGTCTTACCTGTAGTACTGAACAGTGTGACCAGAAGTTTCTACTATTCTATCAAGGCGCACTCTGAGCCAGGAAAAACCCTTACTAGTTCCTTGCATCCCTGGTTCTGTGCCAGTTAAATGCATGTGCCGTGCCTTTCTTTATTCTCCTCTTTCCTCCTTTGTGTTATTGGTTTCTGTTCTGCTAGGGGCCTTTCTTGGAAACTGGTTCATAAAACATTTTCCAACACATGAATGAGTTTTCAAACTATGTCAGGTGTTAGTACGGGGAAGCAGCCAGTCTGAGCTTTTTATTCAAGGATGTACATGTGTCTGGTGATAGTTGGATAACAGTACCAAAGTCGACATGCTCAAGATGACAGTGTTTAAATATTTTAATACTGTAGAGAGTGAACAGAGGAGGCATTAATGAAATGTTTTGTATAGCCTTTAATTTACTGCAGAGAGGTGAAATATTCATTGAGCTTCTTGTGCCGCCTCACAATCTCAATGTAGGTCATCCCAGCACGTTTTTCCAACACATTGTTTTGTGAGTGCTTGCTGCCTCGCCAGCGTTGCTAAACTTGGCTCATCCTGCTGTCCCCCTTCTCTCTGTTGAGCCTGGCTTGGTGTAGACCAGCCCTGCCAGGGTGATGTCCTGTCCCTGCCATGTCCTGACCCACTTATGGCCAGGTCTGGTTAAAGGATTTTGCAGCCCAGTTCTCTGGTGCAGAAGCATCCTGGGCTTTGCTGTATTGTCTTAATCCCAGTTTGAGCCATTGGCCTGTCTGTGATTTGCATCACTTAATAGTGTTGCATCTAAAGGCGCCAACTTATGTAACCACAGAGCCTCCTTCATGTCAAGTGTTAACGGAGGAATTGGGTCATTTTTATTAATTAACACAATTTTTTTTTGTCATGGTGACGTGTTTAAATGAAAATGAGGGCACATTAGATTCATGCGTGTACCTAATTTTGGCAGAGCACCTTAAGGAAGATGTAGCCGAAGGGAATTTAGGTTACTCTAGTGGCATGTTTGCTTATTGAGCTGTTAAATAATGCTTTTATCATTACCTTTTCCCAGGATTGCACCTCTGATTCAGGCTATTTTAATCCACTCCTGCACTGTGTAATTCGCTTATTCGGCTAAATGATGTCGGCGAAAAATAGTGAAGAGTTATGGCGTGCTTGGGCACAGAGGCTTATCTTTGGGCATGCTGCTTCAAACAGCATTAATCGGACTGTACAGACACCGCCATGTGACTTTGGGAGCCTATGAGAAAACCCTGCAGCTGATTTCATTTCACTGATCAGCAGGACACTCTTTCACCCTCTTTCCTGCTGCAAGGTCGAGATGCTGCCCCAGCAGCTTCCCTCCCCCACCCCGTTTCCCTCTGCTAGATGAATGTGCACACTCATACTCTTACACAGTGACCCTTTTACATGTTGAAAATGCAGTCATCCTTCAGTGTGGCAATGGACTGTGACTCAGTTCTGTGCAGCAGCTATGTGACGTTAGGAATATGAGTATAGTACTCTGATATTTTTACTATAAATGTATGTGCTCAGTGCCTTGTTTTCTCATAATATGGGCAAGCTAAAACTCCTCCTTATTTGCTGGTTACATAACTTTAATGTTTAGTAAGGCTGGAATCATTTTTTCCCCAGTGTAATTACAGACTAATAACTCATCCAAAAAGTGACTTCCCATGGATGCCCTTAGCTTTCTGTACATGCACCGCAGTTATTTCAAACCTTGTCTAAAGTTAATTAACGACACTCCTGCAGCGTTTACCAGAATCATTTAATAAGAGGTCAATTTGAATCTTGTAAGCGTGATGGCAGAGGGAGAAATGCCAGCAATGAATATGGTGTGCCAGCACTTCTCTTTGCTTTTCTGTAAAGCAGGATGTTAAAAATGCTAAAGTTTCCTGTAACCTGTCCCCATGAGGATTTGTCGTAAGCCTCTATGCAAGACTTTACACTTGAGGAGGTAGTCGGGTGGTGAGCAGGTCTGAACAGGAATGGACAGAGTTGATTTTCTTTTCAGCATCAGATGCTGTTAAATAGATTATTCATAGGAAATGGCATCTAATAATGTAGTGTGTGCTACAGTGTAAGGCTATGTGATTAAATGAGTTGAGATTTTAGCTTCCAGTGACTACGAAAACAAAATGATTGAAGAAAATGATCACACTTAAGCAAGTTTGTTTGACATAAAGCCCCTTTTTCCCGTCTTACGACTCAAGCACACGCCTTTAAGTTGGTGTGTTGTCATCCCATCCTAAAAGCTCGCATGCTGTTAAGTTCAACTCAAGCAAAGGGGACAAGCGAGCCTTCGGTCAACAAGATCCATCTAGAGGAAGCAGAAGGTTGTAAGTGATCTTGTGGAAGGATTAACGGCTACTTGCAGCTGCTTGGCATTACTTGGGGGTCTGTAACGGTCCACGATCAAAATATATCACATAGTCATGGCCTAACTCAATACTGGACAGCCATGTGCCACCCCAACCATTTTTATTTTTATCTCATCCAACCAAAGGACAGATAAGATAAATAAGAAAGTTCTTTTTGTCCCACAGGAAGGCAACAAAGGAAAAGCAATATAAAAGAAGTAATCTCGCCTAAATAGGAAAAATGTTGTTATACAAAAATCAGAATACCATATGATGATGGCTTTTTAAAAAAAAAAATTGTACATGTACATAATATTTATTTGCATTATTTACAAAAGATGAGCTCATGCCATGGGGAGACGTCTGTCTTTCTATCCATCGGTCACAGGGATCGCTACTCCTCCTACCGTGTGGGTCAGATTTTAGTGAAACCTGCACACACTGATCACCTAATGGCACCTTTACCCAGACTCTGCTCATTGTCAAGGTTTGTTGTTTTATGGGCACTTTTCTATTTTCACAAGAATTGCTACTCCTACAGGTATTGGTCTGGCTGTAATAATGTCTTTAGCTAGGTTAGGGCTGTTGTCATGGATTTGACTGTGAGTCTCAGTGACTTCTGAGTGAAGTTTAGTTCTCATTAGTTTGTGTAATACAAGCAACCAGTGGCAAGAAAACGTATTACTTTCTTTCTGTACTTCACACATTACAGTAAGCTGTGAACAGTGATCATGAGCTGCATGTATCAACGCCTGTCACTGATAGTTATGGTTCATTTGAATAACATCTGGTTCATTTGAATGGCATTTAAACTTTAAGGAAACCCCCTTTTAAAAAGGCTGGACATTTTTATGTTTACTAACTGCATGATACTTTTAAACTTAACTCAATACTAAATAACTCAGATTTCAGTAAGGACCAAAATGATTAGAATTATAACTTTTGCTATATTTAAGCAGCCTTACTGCAGTGTTTAATTATAAATGTCCAAGCCACTAACATGTTTTGTGGATGCAGATGTATTACAAATATTCAGCCTTGTTACTCCCTAGAGTGAGTGAACGTATTTTACTTTGGTTTTAATGTTTCAGTTGTCCGATTGTAATATGAACACAACACTTGGATAACACAGTTGACTCAGTCAAATAGACATCCCAGTCCCAATTGTCTCTTACCACGGGTGGTGAGGCCCTCTAATGGCGTTTGTATTGACAAATTTGGCAAAGTTATGAAACACTAAATAGATTTTTACTTTTGTGACACATAATTGTTAGCTTTTGATTTTGTTATTTTAGTTAAATGTTTTTTTCACACCTATTTTTAGTTCATTTTAATTAGCTGTAACCTTCCCACAGTGCAGAAAGGGGTGTAAGATGTAATTTCTTTCTTGGTCAGAGGAACTCTCCACCCATCTGTTTTTTTATTTTTATATAAGAAATGGTTCAACATAAATACTCCAGATGGGATTAGAATGAAACCAAAACCAAAGGGTCCCTGTGATGAGAGTTCATAATTGGGTAACAGCACTATTTTGACTTTTTTTTTTTTCCTCAGAGCTGGCAGTGTTGAAGCTTACTTGACAGATTTGTTAGCCTTACACAAGCAAAATGTGTATGTAGCTAAGCTTTTATTTTTTTACCGTGATGACTCTGATTGCAGTCAGATGGCCGTCTGCTGATTTCTGTTTTCCTGTTGCACTCATAAGCCATGCATGCACTCCCTGACTCTACAGTTTAGCATATTACTCTGACCAGCAAAAATTCAGGAGGTTTATGTAAGGTCTGTGTACTTGGCAGATTTTCCCCTCCTCCCTCTGAGTTGGTAGTTCCAGGCGGTTCTGCCATTACGATGCACACAGTGAGCTCACTGCAAGGAGAGAAGTGGGTGGTATGGCATGCAGCGACCAAAGCCTCTATTGTTGTCTTTTCAATCAGGAGTTTGTTCTCATTCTTGCCCCTCATTAAGGCTACACCTAGGCTCAGAGGCTTTTGACCTGGCTATTAAATAGAAAAGAGATCATCTTTGTCTTTACATATTGCCCTTTTTACATTACCACAGCTTCACTGTTTTTTTCCCTTTAAGTCTGTCATATAGCAAATCCTTCGCCAATGCTCTACAAACGGGAAAGAATTAGCACTGTATAAACACAGGAGGCTTGAGGCACAGCATCCCTGTAGAGTAGGGAGACTGGTCTAAAGCTGTTAAACTGGTTGACCTAGCTATGGAGACTGGACTCAGGGAGTATCTTGAAGAACTATGGGACATTTTTCTGAGAATGCTTTTCCTACTTGGCTTAACACAAACTGCTCCCTATTCAAATATTCCATGTGCATATTCATTGGTAGGTTAACATGAGTCATATGTAAACCAGTCTAATAAAAAAAACCTTCTTGACCAAACTTGTATGGCTCCCAGAAACTGGTGAGGATGATCACTTAACAAGGGTTTTACTGATATTTTTTTTTAAAACTACTGATTGCATCCACAAGTAACGTCTCTTAGATAAAAAGCATTGTTTTCTTTTTTTCAGTTATTTAAGCTCTTAAATAAAGCATTTTCTTTAATTTGGGTTTCAAATGTGTTGCTTTGTATTTTCTGTTTAAATACCTGGTTTCCTGACTGTGCTATGGAAATTGTTTTAAATAAAGCTTTAAAATTTGCTTCTCTTTAATTCTTAAAGCCCCAGTCGCAAAGATTCTAAGAATTTTAGGCTACATCCCCACTAATACTTAATAATTTTAAAACTAAAATCCTAATGCCTGAAAATCGCAAGACCATTGACGTGCACATTTAAGTAGCAGTATTGTGAGAAAATGTGGAATTTGACTACTAGTTTCATGTGATAGAGGCATGGCAAATCAAGGGATGAGGCACATAGTGGCCTATGAAACCCCATCAGGAAAGAATGTGTGTGGTTTTTCTGAAGTCTGTTTCTGGAGTTTTTAAACTAAGGGTCAAAAAGGATTTCAAAAAAATCCATCTCTTTGGGGTCTTAAAAACACCAAGCACTGGGTGTTGCTATTAGTTTTTAAAGGGCTTTAATGCTTTTTCTACCTGGATGTTTCTGAAGAAACTAATAAAAATCTGATGTGTCTGTAAGGAAATAAAATCCAATCATAGATTGAAAGTAAAATTTCTCCTTTAGATTTTACTAGTTAATAATTAACATTCCTCCTTCACTTTGATCATTGCTAGTATCCTGGTACACACACACACTGGTCTGTCTGAATGTAAAATATTTATCACGAATAAAGATATCTAAATCTATTTAACACTGGTTTGGATTTTTCCACCCTTCCCCGTGCATTTCAGTCACTTAGAAGAAACCTACAATTTTCAAGATGCCTCCTACGTAACTTTCCTCCTCTTCTCCCTCTGTCCTTAGTAATGACCTAGTTTGAGTTTATAGCTGCTCTCTGAATTAAATCAGGATTTTTTCCCCCTCTCTATTTGCCATTCTTTATACCTCATTCTGTGTACCTATTCACCTTCAGTTATGTAAATGCATAACAGCACGACCTTGTGCGTCTGGACCTTTTATTTTCAGAGACGGGTTGTGGGTCAATCAAAACTTGTCTCATGAACGAATGTGGCGTTATCTACTTTTTGGCAGCACTGGAATTGTGTTGGTACCCAGTTATAGCCACAATTGGGGCACTAATCTGCAGGCCTAATGGTCTGTTCACATGGTTTTGTGATCTCAGTTGTTCACCAGACAGTATTCTCTTTGCAAGGAGCATCACACACAACCCAGCATGCCCAGTGAAATGTATATGTATGTGGTAGGCAATGTCAAACAGATGTGCAAACAACTTGTATAGTGACGTCCATAACAGGTCAAGGCCCGGATAGCCTGAAGTGATGGGAGGGAACTCCTAACGATTTTTGCCACCAAATACAGACTAACTGACGTCACAGCCCTGCCAGCGGCCCTCACACAAAGCCAATTTTCATTTGTCTTGCGTCAAAGGTGGTATTTGTTATGCAGTATGTATTGGGTCTTTTAGGAGAAAACTTCTAGAGAGTGGCCTTCATTATCAACATGACTGAAATGATAGAAAGCTTAACACATGTTGTTATCCCTTCTGTGCACTGTATATATTGGCCATCCTCATTCATGAGGATAAAAGCCAGTTTACTGTGTATACACTTGAATGACCCTGTGAATAAAACATCCAAGTGGCTGTTCTTGTAAATTTCCTCTGAGGCGATGCAGCCAGATTAACTACTGTGTGTGTCAGCTTTTGTATGCTGTGTTTGCTGGTTTGTTTTGACATCATCTCTAAGCTGTCCTCATCAAGTATCTTAATCTTAATAATGCCCCCTCACCCTCTACCCCGACTAAAATGTTCCCATTTTCCCAGACAGCTGATAAAAATAGCAGAGTCTGACCCTGGGGCGACTGTCGTCTCTATTACACAACCATTTTCATAAGCTCCAGAGATGTGACATTGCTGCAGAGGAAGCTGGAAGTGTTCTCTGATTAGTGTTAGTCCTTGGAGACCTATAGGCCAAGCCTTTTCAACTTAACCCATAGCAGATTGACCCTAGTCTCTTTCGGGGCTGACAAGATTATTATCCAGGATGCAGTACACCCAAGAAGTGGAATTAAGCCTTGCGAAGTCTGGCAGCCACAGGTGAAAGATGTTGACCAAAAACTGGTTGTGAAATCCTTTAAAGCTTTTTTTTTTTTATTTAACCTGATGTACCAAAATATTTAACACAAAGTGAACTCAGGCCTGCTGCAACCTGCAGTTCCCTGTTGTTTTTTTTTTAAATGGCTGTAAATTGCTAGAAACATTTCATCAAAGCTGTCAAAACAGATTAGCCTCTGGGGAGGGTGTTTCTTACTTCTCATCCAGTTTAGTACCAAGTATTTTCTTTTATGTGTATTGCAACCAACGTGTATCTCTGCACCATCTCTGTAGCTGGCAGATGAAGTGATATTGCTAACAGCTTGATATTAAATGTTCCCAGCTGTATTTCTTTTTCTCAAATCTTAAAAACAAAACTAGGTCAATTGCAGGCATGCCTGACACTAACTCTCTTGGGGTTTTCTGCCACAGAAGTTGTTTGGCTCAGCAGCTAGTGCTGGGTGGGGGTCGAGGAATTTAACAGAGCACTATCCACCTGCTGTAATGCATACCTACTGTGTTGCACAAATTGAACAGCAGATATGTGTGGGTGGAGATCTTGCTGCTAAGAGGAGAGAGTGAAACTCTTTTCTTCACTGGTGTGAACATAACCGTAAACTCAAGCAGTCTATAGCAGTAGTTAATTTGTGGATAAAATGAAATGTTTACTGCAAAAAGTCCTGGTTTAATTTTTATAAAGCTGTGTCCAGTGTCGTTTACTGTGGCATGGCAAGATACTTTGTGAATCTGTTAAGCCTCATAGTTTTAATTTTACATGTCTGGCTTACCTACATTGTTTCAAGTAAAAATGCAAGCCAATATTAAATGACATTTTAGTAAGGAAGTACCCTCTTGTTTTTTAGGACTGGAACTTTTTTCATTTAATTGGTTTGCCAATTAAACATCAAAAAAATCATGCAAAAAGCCAATTGTAGCTTCACTAGACCAAGGGCTTTAAAATTCATATTTCAAAATTGGGGGTACTTGCACTGTCTTACTTGTAACATAAAATTTGTATTTTTTATATGTATTGTAGCTCATATCTATAAATTTGTGTATTTTACAAACCTAGCAGCATACCAGTATAGTTCTGAGCCATCTAATTCTAAGCCATTTAGCCTAAAACTTGCCTTTGGACTGTTGCTCCCCCTTAATAACAGTATTGTTGGGGTGCTACGATGGTTAATAGGAAATATTAAAAATTAGCTAATGTTACCTGTCTGAGGATCACTGTCATTTGCACAGGTCTTTTTCTTTTTTTTGTCTGTCCACAGGTTTTTGAGCAGATTCTGCTTCAGCTGGTACAGATGAACGTTTTAGCTAGCGGTCCATTTTTGCGTACATTCAACTTCTCTTCTCTGAAGCCTACCTGTTTTTTCTAGCGAGACTAAAGGAGTTTGAAGTCTTGCAGAAAGCAGGAAAGGGGGTGCACCTGGTATTGTCCACGTCAGATGACGGTCCACCTTCTGCGGCTCGCAGCAAACATTGGGCTAATTTGGTCGCAGTAATCGTTTGCGGGAATTTCCTGCTTTGTAAGTGCTAGGGAAGAGATTAAGTCAAATCCTGCTTGGACCACTAGATTTCTCACTTAATATTGCTGCAGAGCAGCCACATATTTTTGAAAATCAAGAACAGACTGAAAAAAATAAGATTAAATTAATTGAATTAATTTAAAACAACGGAAATTGCAGATTAATCAGCCAGTTGACAATTCGAGTGTTCTTTCCTGAGTTTGTTTGGATTGTGTTTGCAGCTGTTTATTTTTAGTTTATATTTTCTGTGCCACAACT
Source organism: Etroplus canarensis (assembly GCA_015106775.1). Taxonomy (NCBI): domain Eukaryota; kingdom Metazoa; phylum Chordata; class Actinopteri; order Cichliformes; family Cichlidae; genus Etroplus; species Etroplus canarensis. The sequence continues at coordinate 39,296 of VUQH01046850.1, forward strand.
AAATGCCAGATAATAGCTGGGCTGCCTGCCAGCACTGCTGTTTTTTTGCCTAGTATTACATTACATGCACGCACTGTGGCTCTTTGTAGTCTTAAAATGGCTTGTGTATGTCCTCAGAACTCCTGGATTTCCTGACTCTCCCTTCCTGAGCAGGATAGGTCTTTTCCATACTCCCGCTCTAATTCACATTGCTTTTTTTGTCCTCCAGAGAAACTGTTTTCTGTGTTTGCAGGAAGCGTTTAAGCAACCATGTATTGTTTTATATTTTCTCTCATTCACCCCTGGAAAGAACATAAACTCTCTAGCCAAATTCCAGGAACCATTACTCATGGCTTGGCCAGTTGAGGTGTCTGAATCCCTTCATCATGGAGACATGCACTGGAGTCTGGATGTTTTGAAAAATGTTGCTCTTTTTTTTTTTTTTCTATTGTGGATTCTAGCAAATATTATTGGCAAAGGAAAAATTATTATTTACAGCAGTGGAATTTGGTTACCATGTATGTTTTGGTTGATGTGTCATCAGTGCCTGTTTCTTATTCCATTGACTCACTACAGGGTGGGTAAATGTTTGTCATGAACCGGTTGCCTTGTGTGCTAACAGAGAAGTTACGGGGAATCTGTTTTGGATTTTCAAGTACTGAAGGTGTCACATTTCATATTCATAACACACCTGGTGTTATGTACATACATTACCGCTTTTAATGCATTCAATTCAACAGCAACTTCTAGGAAAGCATCCTGTGTTCCAGTTAAAAACCCCATTTCTCTGTAACGTTGGAGAGGAGAAGGAAATATGTCTGGAAATAGTATTTTTTATTATCATTATGCACATTTTCAACACTTTAGTTGTATTCTTGGGCTATACAGGAGTAGCTTTTTAAGCAACAATTGAAAATGCTTTTTTTTTTAACCTCATAATGGGCCTTATTATAGTAAAACAATCTGTTTTGGGTCTCTTTCCTCTAACTTTAAGCCACCTTTTTCCGATAGGCTGCCCCTCGTAAAGAAAAGGTTTGAAAACCTGGTGGGTGCGCCTTCTGCTCCCTCCTGCTGACATATACAGAGCCATGATTCAGAAAACCCACTGAAAACCAAGCTTTTAGAGCAGTTTCAAGCTCAGGCTTTTGCATATCGAATTTATTTGTACACATGCAGACGTTATTATTTGAAACTTTAGCCATGTTTAATGTGAGCATCCACTCCTGTAACAGTAGCAAAGTAAGGCAAAGTATAATGAGACCCCTTTAAAGAAATACAAATTGCCAAAGTAGGTCAGCAGACTTAAGTTATTATATAAACCATTAAATGCCAAATAACCTGAATTTTTACTCATTGCTTGCACACCTGTATTTTACTGTGTAAAAAGTCATGTATTATTAGCCATTCATAACATGACGTGTGACTGAAAAAAGGTTTCAGAACACCACTGAAGGAGATTTTACACCCTGTTTGCAGTGGGTTGACACATTCTCGATGAGTTAAGTGTATTAAAAATATCTCAAACCTGTTTTTGAGGTTGGTGAGGTTTATTTTTCCCAAGCCTAAAATGCATGCTTGTCTGTCAAATGGCCCAAAATAAGACACACAGACATCTGTTAAGTGAGGTGACACAAATTCATTGTCCATTTATTTTCACCCAAAAGGCGATTTTGAAATGGACATAACCCTGTGTAATCACACATTGAATTGCTGGTATGGGCGATGTTATGTACATTCATGTAATTCTTCAGTTGTACTGATGGAGCAGTGATCTTATGCGTAGATGGCATTAAAGATGAACCGTGACGTCAGCCATTGTTTTGTGAAATCTTGTTATGAAGCTTTAAGCTAAGCAGTCTTGATGCTGCCATCTTTTGAAACCAGGTGCGAGTGAGGCGTGGATTGGACTCACAGGCTAACAATTTGTGATTGACAGTTCTGATGATGATGAAATGGTATACATACCTGGATAATCTTCCCTTCTCCAATTATGACCGTAATTAAAAAAATGAACTTCATGTTTTAGTCAACCTAACAACCAAGAGCCCTCTTTCCATAAACTTGTACACAACTGAAAGTCTTTTTGCAACCAGAGGAGTTGCCCCTGATAACCGTGAACAAGAATGCAAGTTCAAGTCACCTCTGCTTTTGGCTTGACGTTTTACCTTATCCTTTTGGTGTATCTTGGGCAAAAATGGTTTGAAAACCCCTGAGCTAGTCATGTGTATTCGTAAGGGAAAAGAAATCCCTTTTTAGGAATAATATGGTGTCATGACCTTTCTGTTTCCTGTTTTTAATACAATGACAACAGCATATTTATGAATCACAAGAGACAGTTAAAAGGTGGTTTGTTTTCTCGTGAAATGGAGGCAGTGAACTTTTTTTCTGTTCCTCTTAGTGGTTTGCTGTGTGACGTAAACTCATACAGTATGTAAGCCTGTTGTTGGGATGAAAAATAGTGCTGTTTTTGAGGACATGGCATTTGTGGACAAATTTGTTGATGTATGGTTGTTTTGTTTTTTTTTCTAAAGGGGTTAAACTGATGTTTACAGTCAGTGCTGTTGTGCTGACGGCAGGACAAAACCAAATGTCCAGTGTTCCAGAGCATCAGAGCTGAAAAACAGAGCTCAGCATTCACGTAGTCAGTGAACGGTGGGCAGCTGAGTGGCTATGTAGTCCTCACAGGAATGCCAGGACCTCCTGAACCCTACTGTGTGCCTCCTCCAACACAAAACAACTGCTGCTGCTCAACATGCCAAACAGTCCAAACCTCCTTTTGTCTTTTTCAGGTGGAAAAGACAAACATTTAATGTTGACTTTGGCACAAAAATTGGTCACTTTTATAAGAACTTGAAACTTGACCTTTAATGAATTTTAAGCTTATTTCACACCAGTCTGCTGTCCTCATGATTTTTTTTTTAAAGGACTTCAGGCATATTGGTTGTCCTTTGCTCCACAAAATAAAGCTCCTTTTGTCAGAGACATTCAGCTGACACCAACTCCGCCAACCCCAGAAGTCTTGTGAGCACCACTTGCTCTTCCAGTCAGTCTTGTAAAGTTTTTCTCCGAGCTCTCTTTCAGGCTTAAATTTTACTGGTAAACATGCAGCAGATAAGATTGCATGTCAACATCCCATATTCTGGTGTTTTTCCTTGTCTTTCACTGTCTTTGCTTCCCTTGTTCCTTTTTTCTCTGCTTGGACTGCTAGATAAATGCTTTCATTCATACTTGAGGGAGTTAAACTTCAGGATGGAGTTTCATACACGCTAACAGAAGAGGAAATACCCTGTTAGAAGGCTACGTGACAGTGTCTCAGATTAGCTCAGTGATATGCTAAACTTGGACAATCTCCAGGACAAGTTATCACGAACGTCTCTGTTTTTATTTGCAGCATTGCGCTTTCAGTTTTCTGTTTGGACTTGCCACTTGCGCAACCACACCAAATCAAATCCAAGGTGGATGCTTGTCAGTGATAGAAAATGAAGTAATGTTGCTGCATTGTGGCCCAGCAGGCCCAGATTTATAACAGCTGTCTGGTCTCTGCAATAGGCTTGAATTTTTGCATTTTGAGAAAGTTTTGCATTTATGAACAAACATTTTTGAGCCATGGTGTTGTTCTCTGGGACAGAGCTGGCTATTGTGTATTGGGCCCTTTGTTGTAAAACAAATTAAAAGTGCTCCAGTTGATTTGGTGCTTTGGCTTGGCTCAAGTGGGAAGTTTGAACGCGTACAAAGTTGAAGGAGCTTTTGTTTGTGCTCACTTGTTTGCGCTCTCCTTCCCACCTATTTAAATTCCTCCCTTTTTAGAATACGTGAAGTGTTTTCTGATGGAGTTTATGTAAGCTGGCCAGTCTCATTGTAGCTGAGTACCTTTCTCTTTACAAATCTTTGCTAAATGCAGTAAATCTCTGAGCTCTGCACTAGAATGCATTGTGAACCCTTTGAACCCCAATAAAATTCTGGCCTTCATTTTTTTGCCCATGACACATTTGTACTTGCTGGGGCCTCATTTTCACTGCAGTGTAAATTCCTGCATTTCTGTGAAACAATTATGGCTAGAAGAAAATAAACTAAAATGGCGTTTTAATCAGGTGTTCTGCCGTAGCCATATTGTGTATCTTATGTGACGAGATCAATGACCACCACAAAGACGAAAATCTTTGTAATGCGAAGGTGCTGTGGATTTAAAAAACAAAACAAACTGATTTTACTTGAATAGTTTTCATTTAGCTGAAAGTATTCTGTACTGCTGAGTGAAAAAAATGATCGGAAGGTAGCACTAGCTTCTTTATGATGGCATACAATAACATCACATTTTTGATTACTGCTCATCGTGTAGAGAGATGACAGTGAAGTTAGCAAAACGTTCATCTCTATAATCTGACATCTGCGTATGAAATTTCCAAATCTGTATCTAACAGACTTGATTTTTTTGGTACCAGAAGCTTCCTGGTTCTGTTTTTAGTCTTATTTGTGTTGTAAGTGGAAGACTGTGGGCAGCGAAAGAAGAAGGCATTTGCCAGATTTCAATTCTAGACCAGCAGCCATCGTACAGCTAACCCTAGTACTGCAGGACCTCAATATATCGATGTCCCAGATAAGTTTCACGTACTGCCGGTCGTCTATCTTGATCACTTCCGGTGTTTTCATTCACTGCCGGTTGTCTAGCTGGTAGCACTAGGGTTAAGATTTAGCTGTTTATTATCTTTAGTTAGATTGAGCTAAATGAATATTGGATGAAACGGGAACTCTAAAACAGACTAGTCCTTCTTAAGACTTCCTGGCTAGACAAGAGGACTGAAAAAATTACCCTTTGCCCTTAATGGCTAAGTCAGCAGGCTTGTGAGTGGGCTCTGAGATGACTGAACCCTCTATTCTTTTCTCCCAATTTGTTTCACTAGAATTTCCCTTGAAACCTGAAAATATGTTTGCAGTTTAAAAGCTTGTGCAATAACAGACTATTTGTTCCTTCTTCTTTCTCTCAGGCTTATGAACGCCGCTTCCCAACTTGCCACCTCATCCCCATGTTTGTGGCGAGTGACATCATGGATGAGGAGACCAGCGAAGACGGTTCTGCCCACAGGGTCGAGCGACGCTGTGCCCTGGATGTGGACGCCCCACGCCTTCTCAAAAGGGTATGTTGTACTCTAGATGTCCAGTAAATGGTCGTCACAAGCACAGTGCATTAATATTATGATGGTTGATAAACTCTTTACTTTCATTTGAGAAAAATATTTGAGAAAAAGTATTTGATTAGCTAATGATAATGTTTATGCTGGTAGTTTATTTAGATATAACCTTATTTTCAGTGCTGGCGTCTTTCCAGTTGTATTTCTAATTTATGATGATTTGCGGTCTACAGATTGCAGGCGTAGACTACGTCTATTTCATCCAGAAAAACACGCTGAACCGAAAGGAGAGGACTCTACACATCGAGTCCCACAATGAGACCTTCTCCAACAGGGTCATCATCCACGAGACTTGCTGCTATTCAGTAAGTAGTATACACTCTGTCTTCTTGTTAGGGATGGGCAATAATGGTATGACCTTCTCTGGGAGCTTTTTGACTATTCTTTGAAGACCGCCCCTTAACCTTCTCCTAAAGGACTCCACATACTAGACTTGTGTTTTGCTTTACCTTACTTTCTTTTTTTAACAGCTGTAGTCATCTTTCTTTGCTTGTTTCTCCTGCTTGCGCCACGCATTTTATTTGTCTGACATAGCGTAATTGTTGTTCTTGTCTAAGGGACAATTAAAAAGGGACCCTAAGCATCAAAAACCTTTCCCAATTTAAATTTGGCCACTTTCCTGTTTAAATGGATTTTTTTTGTTTGCTTCTGAAACAATTCTGTATTTAGATCTTTAAGTGCAAATCCTGTTATGTCCCCCTGCAATGTATGCTGGATCTCCCCTGGGGTCAAAAAAGTAAAACCCTTTAACTTTATCATTTTTGGGAAGTGGACAAAGTTGTAGGGAGGCAAATCTGGTGAGTGATCAATGTTCAACAAGAAGTACTTTGAGCCTCCACACGATGGCTTGCGTGCAAATACAGTTCAGATCACTCCTGCTGAATGTTCTCCCTCAGTTATCTTAGGAGTCATAGTAGAACTCCCTCCAACCCCAGTGGACAAATCCACGGTGCGCAACCCTGTTACTGGTGGGTAAGAATCTTGACAAACATGCCCTTGATCTGGATCTGGTGTGCTGCCTTCTAGCTTAGAAACTGAACAGTTTTGACTGAAAACTGCTCAAAAACGCCTGTGACTACCAGTGATTCTTCACACACAATATGGATAAGTTTGAAACCGAAGTTTGAGGTCTGTGGTGAAATCAATGAGCACGTATAGTGCAAGTCATTGATACCTGCGAGGTAGCTACAATCTCATTATCTTGAAGGTAGACTGGATAAATTTAAATCAGTGGGTTTTTTTTTTAATCTACCTTGGTTCATAACTTTTCCAAATTATTTTTGTTGTTTTTGTTATATAGCCAAGGTGCATTATTGCTGCCTTCTGCAGGTAGTTGTGCATAACATATGACCAGTTCCTGGTTTAAAAATGGGGTACATGTATATTTTAAGACATGAAACAGTTGCACAAACACTGTGTGTGAGTAAAATTGAGGTAGGTTTTACAAAGGCAAACTAAAACCCGGATCCTGGCAGTGTGATTTGCTCTGCCCATTTAGTTGTATCGGCTGACTTATCCACACAGACAAATGAACAAACACTGACGTGTTCTGTAAAGCCGTTGTTCACATTCTGAATGGCAAGCTGCCACCATCACAGCCATGTCAGCGTTTGTGCCTCTTTTAATCTCTTCCCTACATCCATGTTTAGGCTACCACTGAGCATGTTTCTGTATCTCGGTCTGCCTTTCCCCCTGAATTATTTAGTCAGCTACATTCTGCCTGGACGCTCTCAAACTACTGAACTGAAACCAGCATGTCTTTGCTTTTCTCCAACACTGACTTCTGTACTCTGCACAGTAAACTCTGACTCCAGACCGGCTTATTCATGAATGGATGTGCACTGATTCAATGAGGTCAAACATATCGTGTTAGCCTCCAACCAACTAGAGTGCTAATTTTAGGTCCAAGGCCAAGCAGAGGGTCTTACTGTGTGTTTTTGTGTGCTGTGCTGACAGTAACAAAGATGGAAAGCCCTGTTAGATGGAGCTAATTGACCTGTCTTAAGATAAAATGTTTTGGTAGTCAAGGATAATGAAGCTATCAGCATTGTCCCCTTGTATAGCTTGAATAAAAATTACTTTTGTTTAAAATAAGTGTTTAAAGTGCTGATCTTCCTAGAATCAGTTGAAGGATATATACATATGTTAAATGCATTAAATTGCTGCCATGTGGTTGGCTGATTAAACATTGGCGTGAAAAAGCAGTCAGAGGTGTGCCTAATAAAGTAGCCATTGAGTGTGTGTGTGTGTACGTGCTGTTTTTATGTCCCTGTCCCATAGAAAACAGTGTTGAGACTCTCCCTGTTCATTTAAAGAATAAATAATAAATGGTAACTGCTGAATGACAAGACTTAGCCTAGAGTTATTTTGTGATTGCCTCACGTGATCTACTCTTCATGGTGTGTGTGTGTGTGTGTGTGTGTGTGTGTGTGTGTGTGTGTGTGTGTGTGTGTGTGTGTGTGTGTGTGTGTGTGTGTGTGTGTGTGTGTGTGTGTGTGTGTGTGTGTGTGTGTTAGGTCTTTAAAAAAACAAAACCTGCAAACTGTTCATGTGTAAAATGCTGGCTGATTTTAACATGGACAGGTTGACACACAGACTCCCACTCACTGTGCGCAGTGTGAAAATTGTTCTCCTCGTGCGTCATCATCGAGTGAAGCTGGGTGTATGGTTGCCATGGTAACATGGTCATCTTGCATCTGGGACTGTGTGTACAGTTTAATATACAGTGTGTGTCTGTGTACAGGTCCACCCAGAGAATGAGGACTGGACGTGTTTTGAGCAGACTGCCAGTCTGGACATCAAGTCCTTCTTCGGCTTTGAGAGCACTGTGGAAAAGATTGCTATGAAGCAGTATGCCAGCAGCATCAAAAAGGTGTGTGTGTGTGTGTGTCTTTTAATGCTTCATCCAATCGTTTATATATGAATGTATTTATGCACAGAATCATTAAACAACACAAGAGCTCCTGAATGAATTATTCAGATCAATCTGACTCATTAGGTGAGATGTTTTTAGAACATGAGTCAGTCTATCACACTGTAATTTCATAAATAAGCTTGTATAATCTGTTAGACTGGACAAGAGTCTACTGTTTCTATTGTGGACTCGGTGAGCTATCTGTATTCAACATTTGCGTCCTAAACGAAGACGGTCATTTAGTTCTTTCCCTCTGTTTCCATTATCTGACACTCCATTTCTAAATGGATGTACGGGGTCTTAGCCTTTTTTGTGGTGTAATAAAAAACATACAGCTCATGAACATTATTATTCTGTTTTCTCACACTTATTTTCCCTGCTCACAGGGAAAAGAAATTATAGAGTACTACCTAAAGGAGCTAGAGGATGAGGGCATCACTCATGTGCCCCGCTGGAGTCCCTCCATTTCCCTGCCTCACCCCAGCCCAACCAGGCTCTCCACAGGCCAGCCTGACCTCCCCAAACTCGCAATCACACCCGCTGTTTCAGTTCCACTGGCTGCTGATGCCAAGGATGGAGCCTCACAGGATGCAAAGCTGGATAGCAGTGTACTTCAGGCAGACAGCCTTGCAGAGATCCTGGCTGGTACACCTGAAGGTCTGAAATGGCTTTTTAATTATCGTGACCATGAATGTTGATTAAAAAGGAACCTGTAGAAGACAGTTCAGCTCTGATATCTATCACAGTCCTTTCTGTTCCGAACTGGCATGAATCAAAATACAATGAGAGAAAAAGGTGATCCTTGCGTTTAATTTAAGGACGAAGGTATTCTATCTGAACCTGAATGGGAGTTCCATCAGGTTTAAGTTCAGGTTATTTCATTTGCATGTGAAGGTAGATTTGGTTTGCAGCACAGTGGAGAACTGGCTTCACATTAACCTGAAAAAAAAAAAAAGGAAGTTGCTTCCTAAAGTTGCCTGACAAGTGCAGATTTAGTCTTTAAATCATGCTTTGAAAAGGGTGCAAAATATAAGCTGATTGTGACTCTTATGAAGCTATTTTGTGGAGAGCTTTTTTTTTTTTTTTTTTATATTTTTTTTTTTGGAAAATACAAA
>VUQH01046862.1:2622-14595 GCA_015106775.1 Etroplus canarensis
GATTGTTCTGTCGTTCTGCTTCATATTACTTTCACAACGACAACAACAAGTCGTCCACTTCAAAGAGCCGGCTCTTTGTGCCGGCTCGTTCACAAACAACACATCGCTAGCTTTGATGCCTCTGTTTATTGAGACTCAGAGTTTCTGCATGATTGTGACTCATCTGCCTTCACAAAGTGTTGTGTTTGTGTTGCAATTTCTGATCTAAGCATCTTAAATCTTCCCTGGACAAATACCATCCGTATGATAATAATTAAGGAAAGTAAAACTAACACTGGAACTAAGAAAAACTAAACTATAATGAGCAAACCCACTCTGGAAACTAACTGAAACTAAACTGAATTCAAAACAAAAATAAATAAAAACTAATTAGAAAATACAAAACTACAACAACTGTGGTGTGAAGATGGAATGATTTTAAAGCAGAGTCATGTGGATGTCTGTGAAATATTTATTTATTTATAATAATTTCTTTATAAAGCTCTTTTGTCCTGTTGTACTCACACATAATTACTCTATAAATTGCTGGCACGCCTTTTTTGGCCCCGGTTGCGATGATTCGGGTCTCGCGTTGCGACAAAAGCCGCAGCGTCAGGACGTTTTCCGTTGGCTTTAACGGTGCAAGATGGAGAGCTGCAGTGAGTTAACGAGTCTGACCAGATCCAGCCAATCACAGGGACTCCGTCTCTCCACGCTTGCGCCACAGTGTCCGTGATGCAGATCTGTCTGCCCAAGGCAGGCGGGGTCCTCCTGCTTCTCCACAGAACATGAGAGGGAGAGGATAAAGAGAGGCAGCTGTCAGAAACACTGAACCAGCTATTTGGAGCCTTAATTCACTTGGGTGAATGTGTGTGTTTGAAGTCTGAGCTCACTCTGAATCTCATTCTCTGTTTGAAAGGCTCCTAATTTGCATGTTATGACCTTATTCACCCAGGAAGTGTCCTGGGTTCAGACAGGCAGCATAAGTCACACGGTTAAACATCACAGTCTGTGCATTCCACCGACATGAGCTTTTCTGACCCCCCCATTCTAAATCCAGATGCATCCCACTCTTCTGGGAAGGCCTTCTACAAGATGTTGGAGTGTGTTTGTGGGAATTTTTGCCCATTTGTGAGGTCAGACACTGATGTTGGCTCACCTCACATCAAACTCATCCAGCCACGCCTTTATGGAGCTTGCTTTGTGCACTGGGGCACAGTCGTGTTGGACCAGAAAAGGACCGTCCCCAATGTTCCCCCATCTGATGCTTGGCATTGTGCTCGGTGATGTAAGGTCTGCATGCACCTGCTCGGCCATGAAGCTCCTGGTGCAGTTTTCTTTTACATCACATGGATGGCTGTGCACGTGTGCGTCACTTACCTGGGGAACACACGGCACCAGGATGCATTATGGGAAGCAGGCAAGCCAGCGGAGGCAGTGTGGTGATTGGGCGATGTTCTGCTGGGAAACCTCGGGTCCTCCCATCCATGTTGTTGTTGTTGTTGTTGTTGTTGTTGTTGCATTGTCTCCGACCGCGCACACCCTTTCATGGAAACGGTATTCCCTGATGACTGTGGCGTCTCTCGGCAGGATAACGCTCTCTGCCACAAAGCAAAAAATGCTTCAGGTGTGATTTGAGGAGCACAACAGCTGTTTGCGGTGTTGACTTGGCCTCCAGATTCCCCGGATCTCAATCAATTCAAGCATCTGTGGGATGTGCTGGACAAACAAGTCCGATTCATGGAGGCCCCACCGCCCAACTTACAGGACTTAAAGGATCTGCTGCTGACAACTTGGTGCCAGATACCACAGCACACCTTCAGGGGTCTAGTGGAGTCCATGCCTCCACGGGTCAGGGCTGTTTTGGCAGCCAAAGGGGGACTGACAGAATAATTGGCAGGTAGTCTTGATGTTATTCCTGATAGATAGGTTGGAGTTAACTCATGTAATGATTTAAAAAATCTTAAAAATCAATCCTCAGCCGGACAGGAAGCTGGTGTAAGGAAGCGAGGTTCACAGGCAGATTTTCTTTGAGCTGTTAAAAGTCCAGCAGCAGTGTTTGGACCAGCTGAAGACGACTGAGGGAAGTATGATTCACACAGCAGTTGAACAAAGGAACAGTGAAGGCGTGCACGACCTTTATAAAATCAATAAATGGCAGAAACATTTAATCTCAGCTGAAGATCTTAAGTTAAATAAACTGTTTCTGACCGCTGATTATCAGGGCAAAAAGTACAGATAACTGAGTTTAACTAAGTCATGACTAGTATAAATAAAGGTTTCTGAGTTTAATGTTTCCGAAGTAAAGATAAGATCTGACAATCAGCAGCTGTGGCATCATATGGTCGCGCCGGTGACCCAGGTAATGGAGGTCGTAGTCCTCCTGCGGGGTCCGGGGTTTGAGTCCGCCCCAGGCCAGTTCCTGCATGTTATTCACCCTCAGTCTTTCCCACGCTCGTCACTCTACATTGTCCTACTAATCTTTAAAAAAAGACAAATCGGAGGCTTTAATGCTGTGCTAATCCATACATTTCTATGTTTGTCTGTTCGAACAGGAAAACGAAACATGGCGAGACGATCTGTCCTCTGGGGAAGTAAGTTTTCCTTCTGCCTGTGGCCCACACATCCACTGCGTCTTCACTTGCTTGCTGCCTGTTGATGTACCTCAGAGTCTCAGAGATTCCCACTCAGGGGAATTTCTTTGCTTTTTTTATTCTCTGACTCCGGTTTGGAAAAATTCAGGTTTAATTTTCAGGCGCTGAGGATGTGTTACATGGTTTGTTCTGAATAACTGAGTCAAATATACTTAAGTACTTAAAGTAAAAGTGTTCATTCTTGGATCATAATTATTGATTCACTTGTATTTTACTGTAAGGTTGCAGCTGGAGATTATTTGAATGGCTGCTAGGGAGCTTTAGCTACAGTCAGATCCATAAAAGATTTTTTTTAATGCCTCATTCTCAGGAGGTAAACCAAGTCGTCCATCAGTTGGAAGGTTGGTGGTTTGATTCCCCAGCTACTCCGGTCCACACGCTATAGTGTCGCTGGGTGAAATGCTGAACCACAAATTGCTTGGAAAGGGCTTTGACAAAAGAATTACATGAAGCGTTTAAGAATTACGGACCTTTTTATGGTGGTAATTTAAAAACTCAAAAATAATGGGAAAATTGCCAAGCAGTTTGATGGCCAGATGAGGCCTCTTACCTCAGTATTCCGAGACAAACTGAGCAGGTAAAATTTATTCCAACCGAGCAAAGCGTGGATGAAACCCTGACGTTGTATCCCGGATGTGAACATGGTTGGAACAGATGTTGATTTTGTTTCCATGTAGAATAGAGATCAGATTATTGCAATGAAAGAATTAAATGCATTTTATTTTATTTTATTTTAAATGACAACAGCAAATCTGGTCAATGCATGATTATGAACAGACACCCACACAACATTTACACAGACTACTCTTACAAGTCGAGAAAGAGTACAACAGATGCAATGTTTGCTTTGAGAGTGTTGATGGCGAAGTATAGAGAAGGTCAGAAGGAGTTGCACTGTGTCTTTGTGGATCTAGAGAAAGCATATGATAGGGTGCCAAGAGAGGAAGTGTGGAATTGTATGAGGGAGTCAGGAGTGGCAGAGAAGTATGTGAAGGTGGTGCAGGACATGTATGAGGACAGTACGATAGTTTTGATGGACAGATTGACAGATGAGGTCAGGCAGGAGTCTCCGTGGACTATGATGTTTGCAGACAACATTGTGATCTGTAGTGAGGGTAGGGAGGAGGTGGAAGAGAGCCTGGAGAGGTGGAGGCATTCACTGGAGAGAAGAGGAATGAAAGTCAGTAGAAGCAAGACAGAGTACATGTGTGAATGAGAGGGAGGCAGGTAGAACAGTGAAGATGCAAGGAGTAGAGGTGGTGAAGGTGGATGAGTTTAAATACCTGGGATCAACCATCCAAAGCAACGGACAGAGCATGAGAGATGAAGAAGAGAGTTCAGGCAGGGTGGAGTGGGTGGAGACGAGTGTCAGGGGTGCTTTGTGACAGAAGGATAGCAGCAAGAGAGAAAGCGAAGGTTTACAAGACGGTAGTGAGACCTGCTATGATGAATGGTTTGGAGACGGTGGCACTGACAAAAAGACAGGAGGTGGAGCTGGAGGTGGCAGAGCTGAAACTGTTGAGATGTTCACTGGGAGTGACCAGGGTGGACAGAATTAGGAATGAGTCCATCAGAGGGACAGCTCATGCTGAGATGGGTTGGACATGTTCAGAGGAAGGAAAGTGGACATATTGGACAAAAGATGTTGCAGATGGAGCTGCCAGGCAGGAGGAGAAGAGGAAGACGGATGGAAGAGAAGCTGGAATGCTGCATTTTGAGTGTAAAATCCTGTAGGATAAGAAATGGACTACAGAGTGGGTGGGGTGATGAGTTTGAACAACCCGCAGGGAGGATTTTTTCCCCTCATTCTCTCAATCAGTGTGATAGTCTGTGGGTCTTGTAGGTTTTGTTATATGTAGGATGTTCAATCTGTCATTATTTACCGGCTCAGTTCTGTTCTGGGTTGAGTTCTAGGAGTTACTTAGTTTCTGCATTTTAGTCATTATTCCTGCCTCCCCTGTGTTTCCCTGCATGTTGGCTTTGAGACTCTGTATGTTTTTTCATTGTGCATTTCCTATTTTATTTTGATGGTCCCCTGTTTCATATGCATTTTGTTTATTTTTGCTTCCTGTCTTCCCTGCTTCCCTGATTGTTGTCACTTGCATTTCTCTCCCTATTTTTCCTAATTTGGTAAATATAGAGCTTTTCTACTGTGACTGAGTGCTTTTTCACTACAAGCCTCACTCATCCACACACACATTTTATTCTATATTTTATTCTATTCTATTCTATGCCCTTAAGCACATTTAACTATCACACACATTCACACTCTGATGGATGCATAGGGAGCAATTTGGGATTCAGCGTCTTGCCCAAGGGTGCTTTGGCATGTAGACTGGAGAAGCCAGGCATCGAACTACCAACCTTCCTGTTTGAAGATGACCCGCTCTACCTCCTAATCCACAGCCACCCCAAAGTTTACAGCACTTGGGATTCCCAGGGGTTCTACCATGCAAGTACTAACCAGGCCCAACCCTGTTTCACTTCTGAGAAACATGATTAGGCGTGCCCGACTTATGTCGTAATTCATCAGTTGGCATGTATTTATTTATACTCCTGCTTTTCAGACGGTCTTTGTCAGTGCGTCTGTTCTCCTGCCCTCGTGTTACCGGTAGTTCTTTTAAGTTTAGACCAGCCTTCTGGGTTTGAACTTGATGGTTTGTGCCTTTAATATTGAGTTACTTCTGCCAATTCAGAACTGTGTCCAATTCAGCCAGATCATGACAACTGGCAGTGTTAGTTTATTTCTGTTTTTATTCTAAACAGTAAAGAGAAGGCAGGAAACACTTCTTGAACACAAATTTTCTCTTGCTTTGAAAGTCTACAATGCTGAGGCTATCCATCTGATGTGGATAGAATGTCTGTGTATTGGTTCGACTTTCATTTTGGAACTCTTTTTCAACCACAACTAGACATCAACAAAAAACCTCCAGGTGATCTTTTATCGTTGAAATGTTGGAAAGTGTTGAACTTTCATTTAGTAGCTGTTCTCAATATGAGGTCCAAAAAGATGTGGATACAAGTGAAGGAGGCCATTATTAGGCTGAAAATCCAAAATAAACCTATCAGAGGGAGAGAGCAAAAACTTTAGGGTGGGCCAGAACAACAATCTGGAACATTCTTAGCAACACCGATAGGCCTAGAAGACCACAGAAGACAACTACAGTGGATGATCACAGAATTCTCTCCATGGTTAAGAAAAACTCTTCACACTCTCAGGTATCATGCTCTCAGGTATCATTGCCAAAATCTACAATCAAGAGCTGTAAATGTAAATACAGAGAGTTTACAACAAGGTGCAAACCACCGGTTCCACTCAAGAACAGGAAGTCCAGATTAGACTTTAACAGAAAACATCTAAAAGAGTCTGAACAGTTCTGGAAAACATTCTTTGGACAGATAAAACCAAGATGAACTTGTAGCAGAATGATGGGAAGAGAAACGTCTGGAGAAGGAAAGGAACAGCTCATGATGTGAAGCATACCACATCATCTGTCAAACATGGTGGAGGTAATGTTATGGCATGGGCATGTATGGCTGCCAGTGGAGCCAGGTCACTAGTGTTTATTAATGATGTGATGCTGACAGAAGCAGAAGGATGAATTGTGAAGCGAATAGGGCTACACTCTCTGCTCAGATTTAGACAAATGCTGCAAACTGATTGGACGGAGCTCCGCAGTGTAAATAGATAATGAGCCAAAGTAACTACAAAAGCGAGCCAAACACGGAATATTCTTCACTGAGCAGCTTAGTCCCTTGATCTCAGGCCAACAGAGCAGCTTTCAGTTACTAAAGATAAAACTGAAGGCAGAGACCCACAAACAAGCAGCAACTGACGGCAGCTGCAGTAAAGGCCTGGCAGAGCATCTCAAGAGAGGAAACACAGTATGTGGTGATGTTCATGGGTCCTAAACTTCAGGCAATCACTGACTGCAAAGGATTTTCATCCAAGTATCAAAAAAATCCTCAGATTTAAAACGATGTCAGCTTGTCCCATTACTTTTGAGGCTCTGTATATAAAAATGTCTGTAATTCCTAAACGGTTAATGCAGTTCTTTTGTCAAAGCTATTGAATTAAAGCTAAAAGTCTGTTCTTCAATCACTTTTTAAAATTAGTTCAATTTCAATTCAAATTTATTCATATAGTGTCAATTCTGTAAGGTAAATACCCTACAGTATTAGAGAGAAATTATTCAATAAATCCATTTTGGTGGTGTACAGAGGCAACATTACAAATTATCTATCACCGTCCCAATACTTATGGACCTAATGTATTCAGTCTATACTGCAGTTCCCAGACAGTTGATCTGTCTGGTGTAGCTTGTGTCAACTGATGTAGTCGATGTTAAAAATATTTCTGTCTCTCCCTCAGGGGTTTTGCAGTGCTTGATGGTGCTGGTGCCTCTTCTTATTCTTGTCATTGTCGTCCTGCAGCAATCCAGCGACTCGGTGAAAGGTGACAACATTCCGGTTCTTCTTTGAATTGTTCTTCATGTTTGTACAAATGTAACACAGCAATTTGAAAATATACACTGCTCAAAAAAATCATAAAGGAACCCTTTTTAATCAGAGTGTAGCATGAAGTCAGTTGAACTTGTGTGATGTTGATGTGGTCAGTAAGTATCAGAGGGGGTTAATCAGTTTCAGCTGCTTTGGTGTTCATGAAATCAACAACAGGTGACCTAGAGGGGCAACAATGAGACCACCCACCAAAACAGGAATGGTTTTACAGGTGGAGGACACTGACATGTTTCCCTCCTCATCTTCAGCTGAAGGCTTTTCCTGCAGCTTTTTGAACAGCTTGATAATAATGACAGTAGTCTAGCCTGGAAGTAATAAATGCATGAACTCGTTTTTAGCATCACTCTGAGACGGGATGTTTCTAATCTTAGTGATATAATGATCAGATGTATTGAGTGTTTTCTCTGGATGTTTGTCCTTCCAGCTGATTTGCGTCGTTCTTTATCTGGAGCTTTTGATTCCTCCGGTCGACAGTCAGAGCCGCCCAGCAAAGAGCCAGGTTAGAGGTCATCAAGCTGAGTCACTGTGTTAGCTGACCTGAAGCTGACCTGGTTATTAATGAGTAGTTTTTTTCCCTCTGCAGCTAATCCATGTGGTGCAAAGAGAAGCTGTCCTGCAGATCACTTCAGCTTCTACATCCAGAGTGGAGCTGCCAACGTAGTCGGTCCAAAGATCTGCATGGAAGACAAACTGTAGGAGATTTATCTGTGGGGGCAGTATTGGTGGCAACTGTTGGTCTGCAAATGCTTCTTGTGTCTGCTCTTGCAGGCTTGTGGTCTGCTGGCAGAAGTAACTCACATCAGATTTTTGCTCAGTTACGCAGTCCTGTGAACAGCTGCCCATGATGCAGCAGCTGGTAGAACCACCTTTAGCAGTAATAGGTGCAGCAGTGGTTTTCTGTATGACCTTTATCAGTCTCTCACATGGTTATGGAGGAATTTTGACCCACTCTTATATACAGCGTTGCTTCAGTTCATTAGTTTATGCACAGCTCTCTTAAGGTCCCACTACAGCATTTCAGTGGGGTTGAGGCCTGGACTTTGACTAGGCCATTGCAACACCTTTTGTACCTTTTTTCAGCCATTCTGTTGGAGATTTGCATGAGACAGTTTGGGCCAAGCTTTAGCTTTGACTCTAGAATACTTTCGTATACAGAGTTCATGGTGGACTCACTGACTGCAAGGTGCCCAGGTCCTGTGGCTGCAAAACAAGCCCAAATCATCATCCCTACAGGACAATGTTCCAGAAATCTTTGTTCAGATGCAGCTTTGCAAACCTAAACCATGTTGCCATGTTCTTTTTAGAGAGAAGAGACTTTCTCCTGCAACGCTTCCAAACAAGCCACACTTGTTCAGTCTAATCATCCTGTCATGAACTTTAACCTTTCACTTGCTAACTGAAGCCTGTAGAGTCTGAGATATAGCTCGTGTGTTTTTTTGCATGGTCTGACCCTGGGTTGAATTTGCTTGGACATCCACTCCTGGGAAGATTGTCTGGGCTGAATGCTAATTAGTTAATTGGCGCATTTGATCAGCAGCACCTGTCAGGGTGTGTGGGGGACAGTGTTTTGTTATTTTCTAGGGTGTTTGGTTTTCCTTTTTTCTGTCCAGTTTTTGGTTTTCTTCGGTTTCTATGCTTACCCTTAGCTGTGTATTTTATGTTTTAGTTCTGTTGTTTCTGTCCCAGCCCATGTTTAGCTCTTGGTTCCTCATGGCTGCCCATGTTCAGTCTCCTTGTCTCTAGTCTTGGTGTTTTAGTTCATGTTTCTCTTGAGTCCTGGTTCTTTGTACTGCGTCTGTTTTCTATTGTCCTGATTTGGTTATTCCATTCCTAGTTCATGTTAGTCTCTGTTCATTGCCCTGTCTGTGTTTACTGGTCTGAGTTCCCTCAGTGTCTCCCTGCTGTGTTCTTGTCTTCTGTCAAGTTCAGTGTTGTGCTTGCAGTTATGTTCCTCGTTTCCTGTTTTACTTTGGTATCTGTCCCATCTCGTGTATTGTGTTCAGTTTTGCTTCCTGGCCTTGATTGTTGTCATCTGTCCTCTCCCTCCTGTTGCTCGTCAGTCATTAGTCTGTGTCTGTCTCTCTTTAGTTCAGTGTCGCGTGGTTAGTCCTCCATAGTCTTCTCTAGTCTTCCCTGAGCCTCTGTATGCCAGTGTGTTTCTAGTTTCTGCTTCCTGTTTCGTGCTCCTTGGACTTTGTTTCCTTTGGACTTTGTTATTTTTCCCTGTGGATTCATCAGTAATAAATCTCGCTTTTAGTTCAACCCTCTGAGTTCTGGAGTCTGCATATTGGGTCCACTCTCATCACACAATAGCAAACCATGACAGCACCTGGCTGCTACTTGCCCCCTGAATCCCTATGGAAGTAGAAAGGTGGACTTCACAGGACTGTGTCTAGCTTTTTATAAATCACACAGAATCTGATCATTTTGTCTGTTGGAGTCAGCTAGAAGTTTTTGTTGCCTTTTTAAATCTTTAGAAGTTGTCTGCATGTCTGTGTTGTGTGTTGTTTTGCATCCTTTTGTGTCTCTTTGCGAGTATATTTGACACTAGTTTTTTGTGCCCCTGTATAAAATGTGAACGTCTCCTCAGGATTCTTGGTACGACGCTGAACAACGCTGGAGTTGGGATAAACGTTGTTATAGTAAATGGTGAGTGTCGTGGTGGAAGCTTCTGTATATAGTGAATGTTTATAATGACCTAAAGACAAAAACCAAAAGGTGATCACAAAACTGAAAGGCCGAGAACAACCACAGCTGCGGGTTCAATCACAGTTTTATTTTCTGACAGGTAAAACCGGAGAGGTTTTGAAGACCGGTCACTTTAACATGTATTCTGAAAGTGAGTAAACACTCTTATCGGATCATTCTTTTTTGGTAATGATTATAGATTTTAAAGACATTTGTCTTGCAGGTGTGAACGCTCTTATTGAGTTTCTGAAGGACATCAAGACGGGCTCTATTGTCATGATGGCGTCCTACGATGATCCTGCGACAAAGTAAGCACCTCCTCCTTTAAGGACCTCAAAACTACAGCGACACGTAGAAACCCTATCCCAGCTGTCACAGGGCGAAGGGTGGGGTACACCCTGGATAGGTCTGCAGTCTGTCACAGGGCCAACACAGAGAGACAGACCAACGCTCACACTGACATTCACACCTACGGTCAACTTAGAATCACCGGTTAACCTCTTCATGTCTCTGGACTGTGGGAGGAAGCTGGAGCACCCGGAGAGAACCCACGCAAGCATGGGGAGAACTCCACACGGAATGGTCTTAACTGGCTGGCTGTTGGATTTGAACAGTGCTAGCCACCGCGCCACCATGCTGCCGACAAACGTAGCCTGCCATCAGAGGGCCACCGCCAGGCCTGTCCTCTGCGCCGGTGCCCTCGGACATCCTGTTCTTTTGGTCTGCAGACTCCCCTCCAGCCCCGTCGGGGGTCCGGCGCAAGCGTCAAGCGGCGTCCTGATGGGACCTTCCTGCCCTGCACCTCCCTCTCAGCCAGTCGTGACCACCAGGCAGCAAGGACGAGACACCCTGTCTCTCCCAGGCATCCTGCAGCTGAGAACCTGTGGCAGGGCGGCGGGCCTGACCTGCTCCCTCACTCACCCGGTGGGGTCCTCTGGCAAACCCTGTTTCCTAAAACCAGAGGGCCAGGTCCCGGACAACCCGGCCCACGTCCGTGTAGCACTTCCCCCCCATCCATGTGAGGGCTCTGTAGCTACCCTGGTGGTAGGAGGTGGCAGTCAGGCAATGACCATCACCCCACCCCTGCCCCACATCCCGGGGGCTACCTGGTTGATCCTGTCCGTAGCATATTTGTGTCTGACTAGTGTCTAATAAGTCAGAGAGCTACATTTCTTTGAAATGGACAGGTGAGACAGGTTGAGGAGCCAGTGGACCCCCACCTTACAGCCCTGATCCACATTTTGACTTTGAGGATCATGCTATCCTCATGTTAATCACACAGGTGTGGAGTCTGAGATATATTTGGGCTTATTTTCTATATTCCAGTATAAAAATGGTCCTGCAACCAGTTTTGGTCACAGGGGATTGATCAGACCACCAGGGTCTTCATCACTTGACACCAGATCCACAAAGCACCAGAGTCAAAGCCCATGAGTGCCTCTTCATGACCTGGCTCTTTTTTAAATCATTTTTAATCTCACCCTTTATCCAGGATCAGTTTGCCTTGGGAGACGATACCAGCAGCATATTTCCCCCAATAACAGCAGCACAAAACCCTTTGATACAGTAACATGGTAATTTACCAAGGGGGAAGGATCTCCACATTGAAAGGAGCCAGCTGAGGTGGTTCAGCGTCTGATCAGGATTTCTCCTGGACCCTCCAATGCTCAAGTGAGAGGAGACCTGGGCCAGACCCAGGACACCCTGGAGAGATTACATCTCTCAGTTGCTTTGGGAATGCCTCTGTGTCCAACCAGAGAAGCTGAAAAAGGTTGCCAGGGAGATGGAAGTCTCGAGACCAGACCTCAGATCTACTGGCTTCTCTTCATTGGCTCCCTGTTAAATCCAGGAGCAGCTGAAGGTGCATCTCTCTCAGAGTGCAGACCTACTTGTCGTTCCTAAAGTTTTTAAAAGTAGAATGGGAGGCAGAGCCTTCAGCTAACAGGCCCCTCTCCTGTGGAACCAGCTCCCAGTTTGTCTTCAGGAGACAGACACCCTCTCTACTTTTAAGATTAGACTTAAAACTTTCCTTTTTCATAAAGCTTATAGTTAGGGCTTAGTTATGCTGCAATAGGTTTAGGCTGCTGGGGGGCTTCTTATGATGTGCTTTCTTCTCCATCCACCTCTTTTC